>AWYF02002775.1:0-36739 GCA_000504405.2 Mycosphaerella sp. Ston1
GCCCTGCCGTTTACGCGTTATAGCGGGGACGACGCTAATATCGATCTAAAACCAATCTATTTATTTTATTAGTACGACTAATAGCGTATATTATCTAATTAGTCCGGCTAGTAGCGCAGTTTATTTAATTAGTCCGGCTCGTAGCGCAGCTTATTTAATTGGTCCGGCTCGTAGCGCACTTCTCGGTAATTACCCTAATATCGATCTGAATCCAATCCGATTATCTGATTAGTCCGGCTCGTCGGAGGTCAGCTAGCGGAGGTTAGAGGTCAGCTGTTGCGTCTCCACGTAGAAGTTAAGTGTGAGCTACATTGCGGCGCTATACCCAATAAGGGCTAGAGCTTGGAGCATGGGAACACCAGTGCGGCCAGCATGTCGTCTCCGACCAAAAGTAGTGATCTCGTGTTGAGACTCGAAATTGAGCGCGAGATGCTCGCGGCATGCCCTGTGTACTCTGAGCATCCACATAACAAACGACGAAACGCCGCGATCTCCATGTGCCTCCTCCTCCATCCATACCGCGTCGCGGACGTAAACAACGAGCATGGACTTCTTGAAAGCATGCACCACCAACATATACGCCGTGGAGAACGTGGGCCAAGTCCACTATGTCTTGTTCAAGTCTCGCCACGAGTCCTCCTCGGCCGCTGAGATCTGGTCGCGCTTGCAGAAGGCCGTGGCGCGTCTGCGATCAGAGAACGTGCTATGTGCTGCAATGGGACTGGATCTATGCGTGTTTGGGGATGTCCGGAGCAGCGATATCAGGACACTTGCAGCCGACTTTGATCAGCTTGAGGACGGTGCCATAGAAAGCGCAGCAGGCGAAGTGCGGTCGATGAGGAACGCCTTCATGGTCGCTATCGAACTATCACTTGCCCACAACATGGCTAGAGATCCGGGAATCCTGCATGTTGGGCCTTGGACTTGGCTTTACAGCAGTGGAGGCGATTATGAGTTGGGAGATATGGATAGCACCGTGATCAGTCTACGCACCAAGGTCACAGCAGCAGATGGCCTCTACCTCATATCAGATGTCGCGCCGTCTACTTGCCGTATCGTGGAGTCGCCCCGTTATGATTCGGATTGCGAATATACGTTGGCACCGTTTGGTAGGCCTGCCCGCTCCTTGTCGGCCAATTCTCGAAAGACTCTAGTGTCAGACGAGGCTTGGAAGACAAAAGTAGCAGAGACGCTGCAAGCACAAGCTCTGTACCTGCCCGAAGACACGAAGTGGGTGAATGTGGAACTTCTGGACCACACTGATATCGCGTGCTCCTGGCCCTTACACTTTTGTCTTGCTACGGTTCAGCGACAAGACGGGCTCATCGATACCTTTTCTGATCTTGACTGGAGGCGATGGTTCATTAGCACAGAAGAAGGTGCCATCTTCCGAAACCCCTTGGCTATGACCGAGGAGTGGCACAAGGGCTCCGCTGATAGGCAGCGCGTGAATGAGGCCCCAGTCGTGTTCGAGCCTAAGGAAACAAGCATTACAGATCGATTAAGTGCCAAAGTCGTCCCGGATGTGACATCTGGCGACGATACGAACATGGTCATCTCCCCTTCGTTCGCGCAAAGGAGCGTTGATCACCACTCTACGATGGCTGGGATCTACCCAACTCCGCCTGATGGCTTCGCTCCGGGTCAGCCTAGCGCCCTGAACAGTGTTGTCACACCGCTGGCTACGCAGCCAGACCTGAACAGCTCAGCCGTCGAGGCCTATGCACCAAATGACGATCCACAATCGAAAGCAGCTTCGCGTCCTGCGGCTTCGAACGAAGTTGGTGATCATGAGCTTGCTCAAGAGGAACTATTCGGTGATGTTGGTGGTATGGCGTTCGGAGATGCCGAAATAGACGATGCCGAGTTCGATTTTTTCGATGAGCCGGACGATGGATTTGTGGAGCATCAACCCGTCCAGGATAGTGACATGCCCGATGTGGGTACTTACGAGGACACGGAGGCTCTACAGGCAGTGTCGAACTTAGCACAAGACGACGCTGGAAACCATGCTCCGCCAGTGAAAATGCCACCAGGACCGACAGTGCAACAAGGTCTCAATAACACCATGCTCATGCCTCTGAATGCCGAAAACGATGCGCTACAGTCAGAGGAACCTGATGGTAACATGAGCCCTCCTGTCGCGCATCAGCCTTCGCCCATCCAAAGGCCTCTGAGTCCATTTGGAATCCGTGAAAGACTACTCCCACCTCCGGTACCAGCAAGCCACTCTCAGCCTCAAAATGGCTCTCCCTCGAGCCGCCACGATCGCAGGACCAGCAGTTTCACCCCAATTACGTTTCGGGATAGCGTCAGCGCTACGCTGCAGTATGGTTCTGTCCCTACAGCCCATAACGTGGCACAGACCGATGTAGTCGGTGGTAGTCTGGGCATTGGTTTGCATGCTTTGCAGAACAAGTCCCGAGCACTCGACGACGATGATGACTCCGATGCGGACACTGTCAGTGACAGCGAAGAAGAACGCTATGCGGGGACCACGGGCGACGTGAGAGACGTGGAGCCTCCGCCGCCTTTGCCGTGGGAAAGTAGGAAACGGAAGCGTCCTGTAAACTTTCAAGCCGAACATCTCACTTCTGGCCCACCCACGTCCGCATGGTCGAATGAGTACGAAGATGAGAAAAAAGACGACACCGCTTCTGTTGACGCGCTCCTGAAAGTGCTGCTAGAGTCTACGTCCATCGCCGTGGATATAGACTTGCACGCTAGATTGACGGCGGAAAAGGCATTATGTGACACGGTGTTGCCTGGCGCGACTGCTCAACCGGAGGTATTAGAAACACTGACAGGCGCATTGGCCTCTATCGAGACTGCATACAATCTTACCAAGTCTGATCTCGTCTGCGTTGCACAAATCGTCAGTGAGCAGTCGGTGACCGCTAACGCACATGTCTCTCCAGTGCGTCGCGGCTTCGACGATGTTCATGACACTGTTGACAACGCCACGTCTGTCACGATACAACGGTATATACGAGATCGTCTGTCGAGAGCCATACGATCGGCGTGCCCGGAAGCAGCCTATTGTGATTTGGCTGACCTCGCTTTGGCGAAAGACGCACCTGCGAGACCGGTGACAAACCCGGGAAAGCTCGTTCAAGGACAGCCGCGGCCACCGCAACGGCTTGACAGCATACAGACCGGCCCCGATATGTTTCCACTGCCGGCTCCGTACATAAAATTACATCGAGGGACTGACGCCTGGGAGTTGTTGCCTGCTTGTATTCCATTCTGGGAGCCGTTGGGACTTGGCCCAGCAGCTGGCCCAAAGCACCTCCGAGCATTTTGTGTGTTTCCTTTCAACGAGGATCTACAACGCCTGGTCGATCAATTTCTTCGCGATGTAGGTACAGCGTACGAGAGTTGCAAGCTTGGCACGCACGTACATATGCGCAACGTTAGCGAGCTGGAACAAGACAATTTCAAGGACGGCCTGGCACCCGTAGAGCTCAGTGAAGATGCGTCTCTCGAGTATGTCTTGAGGGCGTACGCCGCAACCTGCACAGACCTTGGCAAAGCGCTTTCCAGCATTATATCAGAGGAAGAGCGAGCTGTCGTTGTCTACATTCTCAATCCATTCACAGGACGTGATGCCCAACAGCACCTCTGCGCGTGCTTCTGGATGCTCTTTCAAGCCCATCGCGAGCGCACATCCACGTCACAGCTCGAGCGAGACACCAGCGATATCTTTCTGCAAATCTTGCCAATGAGCATGGTAGCTTCATTCGATGCGTTTGTTCCACTCGATGCCAGGAAAATGTCCATCTTGGCTCGCGAGGTGTACGACCGATGTCCACCCACATCTGCGCCTCAGCTGTCTGATGTATCTGCGCCGCTACCGAATCTTGCAGCTCCCACGGTCGAGCTCGCTAGCACGGCACCGAAGCGTCTTGGTTTTCAATTGGCGGCCGAGGCACCTGGAGATCTGCTCTACGAAGGCTCCATCCTTCATCTGGCTTACGCACACAGCCCCGATGGCATGTGGTTGACAGCTTCCTGGATCGATAGCACAGGTAAGCATCAATCAAGCTCTTCGTTTGGCCTAGCAGGACGAACATTTGCAGAAGTAGCGCATGATGTATGGGAGTTCACGAGAACGATCATGGCTGCACGTCAAGTTTCATGGCGCGTTTTCATCGTCGCGCCAGTAGCAGATTTGGATATCTCAGCTGTACAATGTTGGCGGTCGGTCGCCGCAAGGCCTCGCTCACAGCCTGTTTGTGTGACACTGTTGTCCACGCAGGAGGAATGCTTCTTGCAGCTGTACCGGCCGTGTGAGTCGACGTGTTATGGCAGCGGCACCAACGCCGAGGTTGGTGTTTTGACACCTGCTTCTACGCCTCAAGGTGCGGCTTTTACTTCCTCTCCTGATGTGTCTGGTCACACTGGCAACGCGCCGCCTACGCCTGCAGCAAGCGAAACAGCGAACTCACTCCCCACAGATGGTACAGGCGATGCGGACGCGCACTTGATGGATATGACTGATGAGACATGGGGCGTACTTCTGAATACAAAATTCAGCGAAAATAATGCGAGCAGCAGCGGCAACAACAGAATGGCACATGGCGTGTTGTTCCAGCGAGGTCATGCGTCACCACTGCATGATAGCGAACAAACCGACACGGGAGACAAGTTGCCATCATTGGGTGTCAATTTACACTGGACCATACAAGTCAAAAGCCAAGGCGGGGTGGATGAAGGTAGTGCCAAGCAAGCAGAGTTGACACTGCGTGATGTTTTGCGAATGTATCGTGGTTTGACCACGTTGACCAATGCAAGGAGTCTGAGCAGTTCTGCTGCTGCTGCTGCTACTGGAAGAAGCATCTTACCGTTGCATATCGCTATGGCGACCATGGGCGCTGAGGGACTTGCAGGTCTGGGGCCTGTCATTGATGACACACGTATCTAAACAAATGCAGCCGATTTTACATATATCTTGATGGCGCATATCATCACTTTTTTGCTTTTTGTTGATGCTGACAACACCTGTGTTCGTTGTGAACTTCTCTTGTTTTCATCGTCCACGCAGAACGTCGAGGAAGTTCTGTGTACCTCCCAAATCGTATATGTTGTCCACGTCATCCAAGTTCCAAACACGAGTCCATAGAGCTTCTTGCCCTCGCGGCGATTTCCCATCAGTGGTCCGTACCAGGACCATATCGCAGTCCGTGAAAGGAGCAGCAGCAGTGCCATGTTGTTGCTCATCGTCATAAGCATGCAACGCAGGATTCTGCGTGGTACTATTAGTATCGTTATTATTCATCGACGACGACGGGAATGCTCTTTCCCGCTGCTTTGCCAGATGATGAGCTCTCAAATCTGGCTTGCGTGCGCGAAAGACATAACCATCGGCCATGTCTTGTTTATAATCTGACCACTTCTGCGACTCGTTGGTGGTCATGCCGGCCCAGATCAGATATAGGTGATATGCCAGGAGACCGAGTGGTAAGGATGTCGTCGAGATGGCGAGCATACCCACGCCGGCGACTGATAAGCCGCCGTAGTTGATTGCGACCACTATTGCGTCGCCGATGGTTTCTAGGCGAGCGCGGCTGAAGAGGGGTGTGGTATGGTCGATGGTCACATGGGGGCGGAGAATGTACCAGCTCAGGTAGCTACCGTAGATTTGGAGCATGCCGATAGTGAGGAGGAGGATTAAGAAGTAATGGTAGTTTCCACGTCCGAGACAGTTGTTGACCCATGGACAGTGGTGGTCGCATTTGGCGACGCAGTGGCCACAGAAACTGCAGTGCTTGGATCTCGCTGGCTTGATGAGGTTACAGGTCTGGCATGTTATATTGGGCTTGAATAGAATGTAGTCGTAAGGATAGTCGGCCATGCGCTGTCGGTGGTTTGCAGGGGTGATATAATGCGCTTTGCATGTGACAGTGAGGTAGGTGAAGGCATAGGGCAGGATGGCCAGGATGGGGATGGGGGCAAGGAGGTGCGAAGGCAGACGATGCACGGAGTCCCACAGAAACAGGACGATGGCGCCGGTGAGGATAGAGAGAAAGAGTACCAATACCACGGGATTCTGCTCGTAGAAGAGATGCGTGGCCAGCCGAACACTGCGGCGCGTCACTTCGCCGCCCGTCGCCGCCGCATCGACCTGCTTCAGCACGCTTGGCGCGTGAATGCACAGGACGCGCCGGAGCCATCCAATCGGCGTCTTGCGCAGCGCTGGCAGCTGACCGAAGAGCGCGACGAAGGTGAGGACCGACAGCACCAGCACGCCGAGGAGGATGTTGCGCAGCACGCCCATGTCGCATGTTGGTGTTGTAGGTGTGGAGGAGAGAATAGGCGCATCGGCGTCGCGTCCTCAACGCCGATCGACGCGTCGCCAAAATCACTCGTGACTCTCCCTCCCCGAATCACGAACACCACCCCCACCCTCACAGCATGGCCGCTGGCTCGCCCATCGTGATGAGTAATGCGTCAAGCACAACTCCTGGACATCCCGTGGGCTCGCTGTTCGCCGGCATCAGATTCTTCCTCGTGCACAAGTTGCCCGCGCGCACCCAATTGATCGCCGACATCGAAGCCAACGGCGGGAGCGTGGTCCGCCTCGAGAAGCAGGCTGACTATGTCATTGCCGACCATGCCAGAAGAGATGCGCCCACTGGCAGCTACTCCTGGAACCTGATCTCAACTGCCATTAAAGATGGCGCAATGCCCAATCCTGCCGACCACCCTGCCGGTCCACGACCAGGCACCGTTCGCGATGTCGCCTCTGGCGTGCCGGGCAAGAGCACACGGACTCCGTTCACATCTGAAGACGATAGGGAGCTGTGGCTGTGGGTGCAGGAGCAGGCGCCTGGAGGTGCTGGAGTCAAGGGCAATGAGATATACAGGCGGCTCGAACAGCGCAATCCGCGCCACACGATGCAAGCTTGGCGCGATCGCTATATCAAAAAGCTCATCGACCATCCGCCTGCCGGTATCGATCTTACCATGCCAGCAAGTCATCCTCCAAATCCTCCCGCGGCGCCAGATGAGCAGGGTATTACTCATAGTACACGCACACCTCCTGTCAAACGACGTCGGGTCGAAGGATCGCCAGAGCAGGCGGTTGACGTCGGTGATGTAGTAGGGACTTCGCTTGATCAGGACCAGATAGACATGAACTTATTGCTGCGACAAGCACCGGACATTGAGGACATCAGCCAGGAGGCACATGGTGACGTCTGGAACGCGTGGTCAATAGCGTATCCACATCGCTCGCAGGGTGAGTGGATTGAGTTCTGGTTGAAGAGAGTTCGACCCAGCTATATAGAGCAATGTACTGATCGCGAGGTCCAAGAACCCGCAAAGGATCTGAGTCACGAGCACGAACCGCAGGGACGCAAGCGGAAGAGGCGCCGCCATAGCAGTCACGACAATGGAGCCCTAGAGTCAGCACACGCCCAGTTGCAGCCCGGTAGTCAATTAGAAAATGGTGAGTCCGAAGCTTCCAAGGAAGAGTCGGCAAGGAATACCACGCCTAAGCGTTGCGGCACCTTAGATCACAGCCCTGCGAACTTCTCCACTGCCGAAAACGAGACCAACGAGACGTCTTCTGTGCGCACAGTTCAAGCTCCACGCCGAAGAGATCTGGCAGACTCGGATGTTTCAACCTCGGAGGCGAATCAAGCCGCAGCCAGCCAGATCATGAGTGAGATCAATTCGTCCAATCGCGAGCCGGAGGATCGTTCAGCTATGATTCTGATCCAAGGAGTTGTTGGAGACGCCATTGAAGAGAATGATCATGTTTACGAGTCTGAGTCAGAAGACGTGGCCACGCTGGGCAAAATAATTGCAAAACCATCGCCTAGTATGAGTAAGATAGCGCAGGTGCAAAAGCAACAGAGCCTTTTGGTAGAGCGAGACAAATCATCCTATAACGCGTCGTCCGTCAGTAAGGTTGACTACCAGGACGATGTTGACTCAGGGCAGACAGACGGCACCGCTCTCACAGAAGCCAACCTTGCCGCGCAGGAAGCTCGATACCAACCACCTGTTCGCAGAGGAGTAGACTTGGCTGTGGATGACCCAACCAAGGACCAGACTGAATGGATGGAGTATCTGAAAGTGCTTGCTGGAGACAAGTCTGAACAAGCACCTGCGGCTCAAGAAGCTGCATCGTCCCCCCGGCCTCTATCTCGAGATTCAAGGACAGGTGAACAAGCGACGGAAGGTCTTGAGCACATGTCTCAAGATGACCTTGATGAAACCATACGTCAAAACACGGAGTGGCCATCATCGCCGCAGCAGCACAACCCAAGAACCAATACGACGCTGGCAGGAGAAACGTTGATTGAGCTGTTGGGCAGCCCAAGCATTTCCGGAATGAGAATGTCAACAGCCGATATTGCTGCTCATCAGCAGCCACACATTACTGGCACCGATGTCGCTGCAACTGCTAAGCCATCTTCGAGCGATAGTAATCAAGATGAAGAAGACCTTTCTGATCACGACATTGACCTGTCTGCGGCTCTACCTGACCATGACATCGGCTTTGGGCTCACTTCGGATCAGAACAGCAGTGTCGACAGACAAGGCACGAACCACATGCCTACTGACGTGATCTATATATCTTCCGCATCGCCTCCCAGTTCCTCGCTGGACAGCTCCGAACATGATGACAATGCGTTGGCCCTCACAGACCCAGCTCGTACAGGCAGACTACTTGAAACGCAAGATATATACAGCGCTGAAACCCAACATCCAGATTTATTCATGCCTCTGCCGACTGATTGTGATGAAGACGACGAGTATGAAGACAAGAAACAGGATACAAGCAACCAAGACGATCTACCGCAGCGGCCTATAGAAAGCATTGAGCACCGTGCATCCAGAAGACAACAAGACTCACCGACCCCAGCTCCAGACAACAGTAACTCTCAAGACGAAGCAGCCGAGCTCGAGTCATGGATGTCCACGATGAAAGTCCGAGGACACGACGACAATGTCATAATCCAAGCTCTCAAGTGCACAAGCATGAGCCTCGACCTAGCCGAGCTTGTTTTGCTGCACGTCAAAGGCGGCAAAGGAATCCCCGACGATGTCCCTGGCGTGTGGACTCCTGCAGAAGACGAGCAAGTAGAGGGAGGTAATGCTCGAGCTCTGAGACAACTTGAGGCGAAACATGGCTGGCCCGCTTGCGCTGCGAGATTGCGGTTTTTGGAGGATTATCGCAATGAGGACTGAGTGAGGTGAGGTGAGGTGTGCTCGTCCATGATGAGGGGGGAATTAGAAAAAATAAATTGAGCAAGAGGTGATGTCTACTTACTGACTGGGTACAGTAGAACTATCGCTGATGAGATTGTTCTTCTTCGTGTATGCATTGAGCTACTGTCCGTTCCGAGATAGAGCCCTTGTGGAGGGCAACACAACAGTCTACTACTAAGGTAGGTACAGCTACATATGTGTATGACACTCCCTTGCACACCTCGGTGTACACACAATTCTAATAGTGGAAATTATCAACTGGTGCCTCGTGCTTAATAGTCTCCCACATCTGATCAATCCTCTCCACAGCACTCTCACTAAGAGGTCCACTATCAATAAAAGCCAACGTATCCTCCAACTGATTCAAATCCGACGCTCCAACAATCAACGCGTCACCCAGCTCCGCTTTCAGCGAGGAATTATATCTCACCCATCGATATGCCAAACTCGCAGGCGTAGTCTTCTCGTCCTGGGCAATCCTAGCCCATTGGTCGAGGGCGTCGAGATAGGATGGTTTGACGTACATGGTGTGATACATTCCGCCGAGGGAGTCTTTGTTGAAGCGTCCTGCTCCTTGCGCGATGTCGGCGCGGGTTTTGGTGAGGAAGCCGCCTGCGAGCGGGCTGTAGGCGTAGAAGGAGATTTTGAGGTTGCGGAGGGTGGGGAAGAGGATTTCTTCTTGCTTTCTTGCTGCTGCGCTGTAATCTGATGTTTTGCTTGCTTTGTCAGAAAAATTGTTTCAATCGTTATTTGTTTGCCCGGCGCGCGTGCGGAGAGAACGAGTGGTAATGGCAGGGGTTGGTGAGACTCGATGGCTGACTCCACTGGTACTTACTGCCCTGGTAGACTTGCGGGAGAGGGTATCCTTTCTCCTTGCAATGGTTATACACCTTCTCAACATCTGCAGCTGGATAATTGGATAGTCCAAATCTCTTGAAGAAACCGGTTTTGTACACTTCGTTGATCGCGGAGAGAGTCTCGTCCAATGGCGTGTTATGATCCGGTGCATGTATATAGAAGATATCGACAGGGCCGAGCTTGTCTTTGCTGTTCTGAGCGTCCTGGAGAATGGCATCTCGGGTGCCGCCAATTCCTTTTGAGTTGAATCCACCAGCAGTCTTGGTGTCTATAGTGAAGCGACCTGGTGCACCGGCCTCGCCGAGGATGGTCTCGCTGTCGCCATAAATGTTGGCGGTGTCGATTGTGTTCACGCCCGCGGCCTCGAGCTTGTCAAGTGCTGCTGCGAGTGTGGGCTTGTCCCCAAATGCTCTGCCCTTGTTGACTCCGGCACCACCGAATATGACTTTGATTCCAGACATGGCTGCCGATTTTGAGTGCTTGAGGTGATGTCTCAGCAACGTGCGTTCTGTTGAACTGGAAGTGTGTCGATTGATAACTAAGCAGTAAGCTAAGGCGTGCGTGAGGTAATGATGTATGAGTGTATGCAATTCCTACAGTGACTGCATGCAGGGTCTCTCCTCTTCTCTCCTCACCTCACCTGTCCTCTCCTCTCCTGCTCACCTCACCTCGATGAGGCAGACTACACGGCGGGACATCAGAGACACGGCGGGACATCTGGTCGCGCACAACGAACAGCTCAGAGACAACGCAAGGGGAAGACAAACATGGCGGCTGTCACCAGGTGACGACACGGCACGGCTTTGTTCTCCAATACATGTATGTACATTCATTCTATTGTCAATGCAATTGCCAAGGTGGACTGTGGCTGTGGTCGGCGGGCGGGCTGTTTTAGGATTAGTCACCTGCGCTACAAGGCTAGTTTTAGTTCTATAATAGAACTCGACACCTCACTGACCACTTTCTCCAGAAAGAACATTCCTTTACCGCTTCGACAACGTAGCCCCGTATACTACAGTACGTCTGTTCTATTCTTCTCGCCTTCGTAGCGCCAACGTATCACTATCACTTGCAAGCCCACCCGCTAGTCCCTTGATTGCACAGTACTACTCCGTACTACTGGCTGAGGCCTTTGTTCCTCCTACCCTGCGACAGGAGAAAGCAAGAGCCGGGCGGGCTGTCTGACGATGACACTCTATAGGTGACGATGAGACTCTATAGGAGACGCTGTAGCCTCTGTGTGTGTGTATTTGTCTCTCAGAGGGCCGGTGCGTCTTTACGTATTACGCGTCCCTCTCTCGGCTGTGCTCCACCTTTGTTTTACCGGTGCAAGACCACGACTTGCGCTACAGACGTGTGAAGCATCTGGTATTTACAGTACTAAGGTCTAAGCTAGCGGGACGAATGGCCGTCCGTAGCTCGGAGACATGCGCATTGTAGGTGAATGTGGTTCAGCCATAGTTCCAAGGCACGGAGCGATCGGCACGCGCGAATGGCAATGTTGCATTCACACGAGTTATAAAAAAGAACAAAGGACGCTGGCGTGGCGAACGCGCTGATCGGTATCCGGTGACGTGACTTGGCTTCAATTGGAATCCTCAGACATACAAGATGCTTGTGCTTTGTCTGTGTGCAACGCTAGAACTACTACCAGATCACCACTCGTTCGTTCTTCACACGCTCCCACCGCATCCACGCTCGCTACCCACAAACATCGCCTGCAAGTTCATCAGCATCCGAAGCGAACTCGATACCCGAACCGAAGGGAGCCAACTACGATAATCATGCATTTCACTCTGTCCACAGGCGTTGCCTTGCTGGCTTCAGCATCGGTCACGCTCGCCCAGACCTACACCGACTGCAATCCTACCAAGGAGACATGTCCAGCTGCAGTCGGCTTGCCCACCTCTACCTACTCAGTCGACTTCACGCAAGGATCAGCAGGTAATGCCTCCTGGTCGGCTGCGTCCGCAACAACTCTCGAATATGGAAGTGATGGCGCCGTCTTCAATATCGAGAAATCCGGTCAAGCCCCTACCATCGCCACGGACTTCTTTATCTTCTTCGGCCGCGTCGACGTCACTATGCGCGCCAGCACTGGCACCGGAATAGTCTCGAGTATTGTGCTCCAGTCTGCCGATTTGGACGAGATTGACTGGGAGTTCCTCGGTGGCGACAACACAAAGGTCCAGTCGAACTTCTTCGGCAAGGGGAACACTACGTCCTACGATCGTGTCGTCTATCACACCGTCACCACACCTCAAGATACATGGCACACTTATGGCATTGACTGGACGAGCGAGAGAATCGAGTTTTCCATCGACGGCTCGGTGATCCGCACCATCCCATACGCGAGTGCTGCGACTGTCAATGGCAAGAACTTTCCGCAGACCCCTATGCAGCTGAAGCTTGGCTCCTGGGCTGGTGGTGACAGTACTTCTGAAGGCACTGTCCAGTGGGCCGGAGGAAAAACTGACTACAGCCAAGCGCCCTTCAAGATGTACGTTAAGTCTGTCGACATCACGAACTACAACCCGGCGTGCGAATACGTTTACTCCGACATGAGCGGCTCGCACGAGAGCATCGACGTGGTCACCTCGGGCGACTCATGCAAGGCAGATGGGGCTAGCAGCAGTTCTTCGACAGTATCGGCTGTAGGCTCCGCCACCTCCACCACTCAATTGAGTGCTCAGTCTGCTCCTACCGCTAGCCAGACAGTCAAGGCTATCGAGCAAGCTATCTCGCTGCAGACAACCGTCACTGGATCAGCATACTCTGTCAACACGGCTAGTGTCTCAGTGTTGAACTCGGGCATGCTTCCCAGCGCCACCACGACGACGAGTCCAAGCAGCGGATCTGATGGCAATGCGGAGGAAGGAGCTTCAGGAAGTTCGTCGACCTCGGCACCTGCCAGCTCTACCGGAGCAGCATCCTTGAACATGGCTATGACTGGCGGCTCACTTCTCAGTATCATGCTGGGTGCAGCCTTGCTATAAGAAAAGTCTGGCCGCTTATCAATGAGATCACGATGGCGTTATGGTGGGCTGCAGCATGCATGTATGAAGGGAATAGGTTGGAGTTGTAAACTTACGGACAACAGTAAAGTCCCCTTTTTTCTTCCATGACTGTATTAAAACCCTTTATATGGCTTCCATATTTGGATATAAATGAGAATCACAAAATTGTACTACCACAACACTTCAGCATCTTGCCTGACATGACATGACATCCACTGCCAAAGTATTCAATGATTCCCGGCTGCGAAGAAATATCGATACGAATGTCCTTCCTATATCTTCTTGTATAGACATCCTAGTCTGCCCCATGACGATAGTGTAGGCAAGGTAGAGACTGGCAATCCTCTACAGCAGTGCTTCACCTCGACAACACCCAGTCATTGTGTCAGACAAGTCAGAATCTCATTCTCACAACCATTGCAGGCCAGACCTTGCTCTACACATTTAACATGAAAGAAAGGAAAGAAAACTTTCGTCCATGGCCTGTATGTAGTACAGCCCGCCCGGATTGTGCACTTGTACACTAAAGCTCATGCGCGCGGGTCGCGAGTCTGGAGCGGAGCATACATTATATGTCAGCAGGGGTCCAAGGTGAAGTGGACGGGAAGCAAACGTATGCGCGGCGCGTGAGCTCCATTGGGTCACGCGCAGTCAATTTCACTTCAGTCGCGCGATTGCATTCACTGCTTTTGTTTGTGCACGCTCGCTCGCTCTCTTCACCATCATCGTTCTCGCTGAAGTCGAACTGTCTGCACACAACTCGACAACACTGCCGCTATGGTCGACACGCCCCAGATCAGATTCATTGGGTGTGACTCTGGCACCACACAGCGGAGGACTGCACTCCGCACCTCACGACGTCTCCAAGGACATGGCTCATCTTCCAGCGGCGTCGACGAGCAGCCCGGCTTGCTGGGCAATATGTCTCTCGACACCCCGTTCACAGCCCTAGCGGCAGCAGCGGCGGATGGTAGGGACGACATTATCCGAGACGATCTTGGAGGCGACTTCGGCAGGGCGAGACCATTGAGCGCGCCGGGTCGATGGTGGGAGCGTGACCTCGCGACGCGCAGACAGATGCTTGATGTGTCGAGTCCCATGCCAGAGCGACCGACTCTGACACCTGCACACGAAAATCATGATGACCCGGGGGAAGAGGTGCCTGCAGGACTCTTCAGTCGTAGGTCGCAGATGTCGCAGATTTGCGAGACTTACACCTCGGATCGCGTCGAGTCATTGCAGAGTAAGTCTTGGTGGATTTCTTTTTTTCTTTTGGCCGCAGCAAAGGGAAGGAAGTTGTCGATTATTGATCGCGGGACTTCTGTAGAGGAATATGAGAAAAATGGACATCCTCGCATGTTGAAAACGCTCCAACACCTCGAAGACCAGCTGGCACTCAACAAGCGAGAACACGGCCGGATTCAAGCAAGACTGGAGTGGCTGGAGAGAAACCGCCCAGACGACTCTGATACGATCGAGTAAGTTTCCGTCTGCCGTCATTGTACAATGCCCAAATAGATCGACCGACCGACCCCGATACTAATGCCACCCTCACTAGAGCAGCAGAAGTCTGGATGGAATATTACTCTCGACAGTATTGGGACACCCGCCAGCGGATCAGACTTGCGTGCGGCGATTACTCACTTTTAGAATCGAAAGCTCAAAAGACCAAGAAATTGACCGTGAGATGGGATCTATGCAAACCGCTCGAGACTGCCAAGCCCACCGCTGGCGTCGAACCTCCTCCTCCCAGCGACACCGTTCCTGTCGCGGCTGAGGCGGAAAATCCAGGTAAATGCAACCAGCCAGTCTCCAGGGTCTAGCTGATTTTTGAGCTAAGTCACCCAAGCAGAGGTGACATGCCGTGACAGCGCGACCTGGTCTGAGTTTCTCCGGAACGCTCTGGCCAAATTTACTGTGAGATGAATTCAACAAGATATCCCCACACATTATTCGGCGTTGCAGCTCATGAAGAAGCAGTTTGGAGACGGCCAGTGATCTCCGCGAGAGTCCAGAGCTACCTAGTGTTTGAAGCAAAATGGCAGCGAAAATTGTGGGTGTATTAGAGCTTCTATGCTGGAGACTTGAATGGGCTACAGCTGTGGCCATTCACGAGCTATATCCAGAGACGACGACAAGGAGGCAACTACAGATACGCTCGAGGGCCATGGAAGCTGCCGCGCTCCTCTTATGCTCACTTGCAGGCAGGCCATGCCACCGGATCCCGGTCTGGGCACAAGTCACGTGCGTTCTGCAGGGCACGATTGGGGAGTGCGACATGGGAAGACGCTTCGCCAATGGATCAGGCGGTGCGGCCGCAAGTTTAGGGGTAGACCCATGATAATCGCGTGCGATATCTCAAGCGGTCGGAAGTACCTTAGCTGGTGTCCTTATTGGTAGAACTTCTTCTGACCATACCTCTCAATTCAACGATGTGTTCAATCGTTACCACTGAGACATGAGGACCACGTCTACCTCATCTCCCTCAAGAAATTGTCCTCCTTGATCTTACTCCTCCTCTTCACACGCATAGCTTTGGTCAACTCATCCTGCGCCTGATACGCCAGCTTATTCCCCTCGACTGTGCCATCACCCGCGGGAAGATCAATACTCTGCTCATACAGCGGAACTTTAGGAGCCAGAGAATCCGGATCCAGCAACTGCTGTCTCCTCAAAGCCTTCGCAGCGATTCTTCTCTGTTTTTTCGATTTAGCTATAATCAGAAGCAAAAAAGCACACAGTCAGTCAGTCAATCAGGTCAATCGGCTACCCCCACAAACAAAGAAAAAAAAAGAAACCATGGTAGAGAAAAAAAAGGGTGATCAAACATACAAAACAAATCCCCCTCCGAATCCTGCCCTGGCCCACCCCCACCAGCCACATCACTTTTACTCTGCAACACAGTCCACAACCACTCGGGATACTCATGATCCTCCAACGCCACGGGATCCAGCTGATTCTTCATAAAATTCAACCCTTTCAGCACCGTGCCAGCAGGAACACTCGAAACAACTTTCGTCGTCTGCTTGCTGTTGCTGCTCTGTTTCGACTCAACGGGCAAGCTCGAAGAAAGAGGCGTGCTGAAGGGTTGTGCGGCTGCAGAAGTCGAGGTTGCTGCGGGTTTGTCGTTGGGTCGGCCGTGCGATGCGGTTGTAGTTTGGGCGGAAACTGCTTGGGCGCGTGTGCGAGGGGCGTGGGAGAAGTTGCGCTGGGGGATGGGAGCGCGCTGTGCGAGGCGTTGCATGCATCGTTGGCAGATCATGATGGTGGTGTTGTGGTGGGTGTGTGCGATAACATTGAACGAGGATACAGACCTGAAGTTCGAGCAGGAGTGGTAGGTAGGTACAGTGGCTTCGGAGGTGCTTGCGGGGAACGGAGCCAATCGGGTGCGAGGGCGAAGACGAAGAGGTACATGGGTCCAAAGCTAAGAGGTATATCTGATCCGACCAGCAGCCATACAGTGCTATAGGTATCTGCGATGACTCTCATGACACATTTCTAAAACACAAGATCGGGTAAAAGGGCACTCGGCAGGGATTCCTGTCCACCAACGAACGCCAGTCTCTCGTAGAAAGACACCGTCTACGCTGTGAGCTGTAGCATCATAGTCGAAGCAGTAAGAGTGTCGATGCGTTCATGTTGTGGTATCTCGAAGTAATCATTCCTAATGCAACCTTACGCCGGTCTGTTCCGTGATCCATCTACTTGGAGTTTGCGCTCGACTCACGCGATCAGAATGATAATCCACAATGTCGTCCACTTGACCCTAATCCATACTCAACCGTCGTCTTCGTCGTCCTCTCCGTCGTCGTCACTCTTAAGTTTCTTCGAAGGGGTATCGTTCTTTGCGTGGCCGTTCATGTCGCCTGCTTTCCGTTTAGCACTGTCGATGCCGCCATCGGCATGACTACTGCCGTCACCTTTTGCATCTTTGCTCACATCCGTAGGTAAAGTGCCGTTGGCTTCCATCTGGGCAACTTCATCAGCCGTGAGGAAACGGCCGCCAGGACCCCTTGGACGCCGCATTGCGTGGTTATGGCGAGATTCGTGCAAGTATGGCTTCCTTCCTTTGGACGTGAGTCGCAGTGCCTCTTCAAGCTTCTGCCTCGCCATTCGTCTCTTCAATATCCGGTGGAACTGCTTGGCGTTTACATACAATGGCGATTCTTCGTTCGCGCCGGCCACTGGCACTTCAGGCGACTGTTGCTGGGGGGCTGGCGGGGCTTGTGTCTGTTGTTGTTGCGTTGTCGGACGTGGTGCACCCACATGCGCCTGGCCTGGCGTGTTCTGCACTGCAGGACTGTTGACCGAATGTGACATTCTCCTGTGCTGTTCCGATTGCATCTGATTGCCCATAGGCTGTGTGGAAGATGACAAGTTCATCTGTGATGCTATTGTGCTCGGCACGTTCATCTGGTTTTGTCGAGGTGATTGCGGGTTTGGTCGCCCATCGGTCTTGACCTGACCCAGACGCGGAGACGTCTGTTGCAATGAGCCCGGTAAAGAAGAATCTGGCATCGAATAGGCAGGGTATCCAGAAGCAGCCGCTGTTGCCATCGCGGCGGCTTGCGACGGCGAGACGTTGTATTGAGGCTGCATTCCATATGCTGGGTTGTAACCCATCTGCGGCATCATGTGTTGACCTCCAATCTGCGCGGGTTGCTGGTGCTGCGCATAGTTGGGTTGTTGCTGAGTCTGCATGACGGGGCTGGCATGAGTCTGCTGAGGACCATTGTGTGTATGTGGGTAGGCGGTCGATTGTTGAGGATGATACTGCGCGTAGGACTCCATGACGAACAGTATGAGGACCACAGAGCGCAAGGTTCGGGGTTTGAGGTGCCGCTTGCTATAGCCACTGGCGCGCGAAGGGCTGAAGCAGGGCACGCGATGAAATGTCAGCCTGTTGTCGCAGCCCAAAGCAATCGCGGCCAGCGGTAGCGACACGACTCCCTGCAGGCAACGCGCAGTGTGTCGTGGATCTCTGGATAGGCCCGCAACCGAGAATGGCTACCTGGTGCAGTATGCGACGAGGCGGTGCGGCTGGTGGACGACGAGGGTGTAGCGGGACTCTCACTGGCTGCACGGCAGGAAACAGCAGAGCAACAGCGGCGACGGCGGAGACTAATATCCTATTGACCAAACATTAGCCACGATTCCTTGACGGACTACGAGGCAGATTGAGAGGTGGCTCGGGAGGGCAGAGCTGGCCGCTGCGGGCTGGATGCTGCCAGCGTACATTGCCAGCACATCACCGCAACGAAGCTTTCGCCAGGCGCCCTCGCACAGCCACATGTGACTGTGGAAGGCGGAAGATGGCATGGCCGACACGAGAGATGGTCTGCTTCACGCGGTTGCGGAGGACCAAGCCACCAGGCACGGGCATTGAACGCTTCGAGGGAGCTGCAGCGCGGCGCGTCCGTGACGTTGTTGCAGTCGCAAAGCGAGCGCTTGTTGATGGCATTGATGCGACGAAGCGCGAAGCCTGTCGTGCATCGGGTGGACATCATTTGCGACAGCGAGAGCACGCGCGCCGGAGCACACGGGGAAGACAACTCACCTCACCTGGAAGTCGTCCTAGTGGCAGCAGCGTCTCTGCGATGATGCCTTTAGCTCTGGGGCAAGTCAGCATATCTGGTCGCGACTCGAATAGTTCCATGTCCAGCCCATGATATTGCGCCGCAAGTGCATAATTCGCACAACCAACCAGGGTCAGCGTCGCGGGCGTGTCGCCGTCAAGCGTCCAAAGCGTCGTTGGAGACTGAAGACTCGCAAGGGCTTGCACTCGGGGTGATGGTGGGTTGGAGGCATACCTGTCTGTGAATGGGCACGGCTCTGGCCAATAGTCGCCCTCGAGGAGAGAGAGGTGAAAGCGAATAAGATGGAGCGGAGAGCCAAAGCGACCAGTAAATGCGCGTGACCGTGCCCGCCAAGGCTCTCCGCTCCCGAGGCTCACCCCCAGGCCCTGGCCTTCGTAGGTATACATGTATTCCTTCTTGTTGCTTGCTTGCTTCTTCTTCTTGTGGGCGCTTGCAGATAGAGAGTGCATAAGGTATTTCTATATACATGTACTATACTGCGTTGCTATGCTCATCCGACCGGGCCTGACGACTACGCTGTGTTGGGTCGTCAACGGCTGTGCTTCCCCTGTTGATTCCAGGCCGCACGGCCATATAACAGTACATTCACCTTGCCTTACACTACGTGACTCCATACCAAGCTTCCATTAAGACCACCCCGACCGGGGTGTTAATGCCAAACTAAGGTACTTATTCCGCCAGTAGGAACAGCAAGTGACAAGTGAGTGAAGACATTAAAACACAACAACACAATTGCCAGTAAAAACAACGCATTGCTGACATACCTAGGTCGATGCACAATGGAGCGGCCTATGTTTAAGAATAGTTACATATCACAACCAAACTTCTGCCACCTATAGCTACAATCCCTTATCTCGCTTACTCCAGTCGGCGAAGAAACGTCACACCTGCAGAATCTGCACCGGACCCGAACTTCCTATGATTGCAGGCTACAAGGACCCTGCGCTCTCGGCCAAGCCCTTTTATGGAAGCTATGGTGCCCGATGCATAGGGCGTGATCGATAGCATCGGCACGGATTGCGACGTTGAAGCACTCCCGTGCTGATCTCAGCACTCCTTTGCACCGGACGTGCGTATTGCTCAAGACTCCGGCGAGATTTGCGTCATTGCAATAGTGCAGTAAGCTACGGCTGTGTCGAGTGGACGATTCACCTCAATCGATCAGTAGAATGTACCGCCTGTCACACCTCGGTACTAGAAGACGACGTCGCGGTGTAGGGAATCATCTCGCGACTCGAAGCTGACCATCTATATGCAATGCCATCACCGACGTTGTAACGATAGTACTGGAGCAGAAGGCGTCAGCGAGAACCTGCCATGTCAGTGTTCTTGTGCTCTTACGTTTTCGGTTCCTGCTCGGACCAATGCCCTGCGAAACGTTATGCTGGCCATTATCAGACTTGAGTCAAACAACGGCGAGGAATACTGACTTGATACGGCCCTTGTGGGCATCTTTACCCTTGCGCTTGGGTATGCTGTGGAGCCAGTTACTTTGAGTCTTGCCTCGCATCTGGTCGCACAATCGCAGATCAGCACATGCCGGAGAAGAGATACGGCGTACGTACCAGCAGCATATCGCCGGGGCCAAGTGGTAGCTTCGTAGGCTTGGTCTCTGATGCATGGTTCATCGGCGTCGGCTTATGCTTGAGCAGAAAGTCACGAGCTTGGCCAAGTGTGAAAGATGCTATAGCAGGGCTACGGTGTGATCAGCAACGGTCAAAGACCGGTATGTCTTCGATCATCTTACTCGGCTCCTAAGAATCGCTCGTCGTCGCTGTGATAACTGATGCTATCAGAACCAGTAGCATAGTAATTGACAAGGGCAAAATTAAATCTACAGCCGGTGGCGTTCTCTGTCAGTTCCCGTAGTATATCCAAACATTGGGGCAGAGGTCTAGGGCAGCATTTATAGCTGTCCTTCGCAATGGGACTGCCAGAGATCGCGTGGGTGAGTTGACCGTCTCTGAACCGAGCAGTGTCGTCCACACCGAAAACTGTTGTAAATCTTTCAGAAACCTTGGTAAGTACTTCCACTCTCATATCCATTGCTTCCCGCCCTCACCTCGGTGTGTTGATCACAGTCTCTACTGGTCCACGCTTGATGGCGTATTTCACTCTCTTCGAGCCGACCAACATTAGCTTCAGGCAGAACCCCTTTGGTGAGGACAGTAACAAGCGACTCACGTAAAACGGCAACTCTGCGCGTAGGAATTCGAACAGTTGAGCTTGTGCCGCTTTTGGTATGAAAGGAGTGAAGGATAACAGGTCCAGCTCGGGTTGGTCATTGATGACACGAGCTTCAGCAGCTGGGACAAAGTTGAGTGTCTCTCGCAGCTCCACGGGCAGGTGAATTATTGAGAATGGGTATGTTGCATGCCGTGAGGAAGCGGCGGACGCGCTGTTCGTGTCGCTATGCTCATCACATTGCTCTTCTCCAGAGACAATTTGGAGTGCCTTGGGTCTTTTCAACGGTGGTGGGCTGAAGAAGCTGTCGAGAGTTCGTACACGTTTCGACATTGGTGAATGAATATCTACAATACATGTAACTTGGGGCTTTAGAGAGAAGAACGTGAAGTTGTGGTTGCTCAAGATACATGTACATGTATAAGAGGTAATGGAACTTTGTGTGAGCAGGGGAGGAGTGATGACGCAAAGACAACATCTCGACACCAAACAGACGCGTCGTCACCTGAACTGCCCGATACATGTAGCTTCACCACCACTTGACGTTCATCGACGGCGCGTGCAAGACTCTGCGACACTGATGTATGCCGTCACTTCGACCCCCATTGGAGTCGCTGATGCGATATGGCGCCTCGTGGCAGCCAGAAGTCGAGCCGATGGACTGATCCCGATCCCGCGGGCAAGAGGCCGACGAACGAGGGAGGCGGGCAACGCCTGAAGCCATTAAGCAAAGCACTCAGCAAGGCAAAGGCGGGAACCACCACGAGTGAATCGCCTAGTCCTCCAAATAAGGGAAGCGGCAAAGTCAAGGCAATTGATCAATCCAGACCGGGAGGCAGACCCATTCACTCCTTTTTCAATACTGCTGCGCAGAAGCAACAGTCCTCGCAATACGTAGCAAGTTCGGAGAAGCTGGCAGCGCTCCATGTCGAGGTGGAAACTATCCAGGATTGCACAGACGAAGATGAGCCGGCCAAGGAATCATCTCGAACGACATTATCCAAAGGCTCCAGTACAGCTTTGGCCGCACGGAAACGCAAGTTTGGGGCTACAAACGGCTTCGAACGAACGAGTGAGCCACTACGCCACGCTTCTCAAAAGTTTCAGAAAACGAGCAATGGGGCAAAAGCTACCGTCACGGCCAAATCTGATGACATCTCAACCCCATGGACGGAACGATTTGCGCCCAAGGATCTGTCAGAGCTGGCCGTGCACAAACGCAAAGTAGCAGATGTACGAAAGTGGCTCGATCTAGCGTATCGTGAGCGGCACCAGAAAGTCTTGGTCTTGAAGGGTGCTGCCGGGACTGCAAAGACGACCACTCTGCGCCTACTGGCGAAAGATGTCGGTATTGAACTGATCGAATGGAGAGAGTCTTCAGCTTCTGACAATGCGTCCGAGGGCGTGACCGCATCCGCACAGCGCTTCGCGGACTTTGTAGCTCGAGCTGGAATTGTCAACGGCCTGACTTTGTCCACTGACAAGAATGCTGTTGCGCCAGCATTGGAGTCGCAACCAGAAATTGAGCAAACTGCTGCACACAACCTCAAGCACCGGCAAGCTTTACTGGTGGAAGAGTTTCCCAACACATTCTCAAAATCCTCCAGCGCGTTACAGTCATTTCGAACCACTCTTGCCCAGTACGTAATGTTAACCGTTGAAGCAGGCGCATGGCCGACACCAATTGTTATGGTCATCTCTGAGACACTGTTGTCGACGAACACTGCGAGTGCAGACAGCTTCACAGCGCATCGTTTACTGGGACCGGAGCTTGTTAGTAACCCGAATATTAACACGATCGATTTCAACCCTATTGCGCCCACAATATTGATCAAGGCCCTCGAGATGATCGTTGTCAAGGAAGCCCGCAAGTCTGGCAGAAGAAAGACCCCGGGGCCTGATACTCTTAAACGACTCGCCGAATGCGGTGATATCCGCAGTGCTGTATCTTCTCTGGAATTTCTTTGCGTTCGAGGTGATGAGGGAGACACCTGGTCATCCAAGGTGGCGTTCACGAAACCTAAGCATGCTAGAGCTCCAGCGCCCACTACGAAAGCCGAACAAGACGCCATGAAACTCATCAGTAACAGGGAGAACAGTCTGGGCATTTTTCACTCTGTTGGGAAAGTCGTGTACAACAAGCGTATGGATTCCATAGATGGACAGCCTGTGCCCCAGCCGCCGCCCTGGCTATCGCGTTATAATCGAACTAAGATCAGTGAGACTGATCCGAACATGCTGCTTGACGAGCTTGGGACGGATACAACCACATTTATGGCAGCGCTTCACGAGAACTATGCCCTATCGTGCGCCGCTCCTACTGCTGAACAGAGGCTGGACAGCCTCCTCGGGTGCATGGACAATCTGTCCGACGCCGATCTTCTCTCGCTGGACCGCTTCTCCATTGGCACTCGTGCGTTCTCCGGTTCAGCCACTGATACCTTACGGCAGGACGAGATGTGCTTCCAAGTGGCCGTAAGAGGTCTGCTCTTCAGTTTACCCCATCCCGTGCATCGCAGCGAGGCTGGGAACGGCAAGCGTGGGGATGCACATCGAATGTTTTACCCTGCATCACTCAGACTCTGGCGGAGGAAAGAAGAGATTGGGAGTGAACTTCATGCAGTCATTGATCAAATTGCTGCGGGCCTTGACGACGTGAAACACGCAGCCAGTACTCCGACTACAGGAATCGAAAGCTGGAAACAGAAGAGTTTCGGCGAGCCACTCAAACAATCTCCGGATTCTGGCTCTGCAGACCTGCTGGAAGCTCTACCAAAGCTCAGCTCTCAAGCCAAGAACGAAATGCTCCTAGATCGTCTACCGTACATGGCACAGATTCTCAGCTCTGCGGGAAGGTCTACGAAGCAGCAATCGTTGAGACACCGAATCCTGGCCATTACCCAAATGAAAGGGAATATTCTGCCGGATGATGACACTGATGATCCTGACCCTGATGAGGCGGCGAATTACGTTGGTGCGGCTGTTGAACAATGGGCGACAGATCGGCCACATGCTGAGGTCAGGAGTCCAACGAAGACCAGGGCTGTATCGAGACCGGCTATCGTTTTGCAGAGTATGCCTGTGGAGAAACGAGTGCAAAGCCTGGTACTAGAAGACGACGACATTGAAGACTGAATGTGCGCAACCCATAAGCTAGTGGCTCAGTCCATGTGTACAGTAGGACGTTCCAACGTTCATATGAGATTGGCTGTTTGAGATGAACTTGGGTATGTGGAGGTCATTATCAGCTCAATCGTGGCACCTGGCTCTGCAAGGTAGATAGACTATGATACAAAGCTCCTAAACTCGAGCTTCTTCTACTGTAGACAGAACGCCGCGCTGTAAATGAAATGCTTCTAGCTCGAGCCCGTCGCAGGCCCTTAGTTGTACTGCGCGTACGCAGCCGTCGAGTTGAACTTCATTCCGCCTCTGATAACCTTCTCTACAGCACTCAAGAAGTCTTTCTCGCTGGCAACCTTTCTCCGTGCACGAATGGCAAACATGCCAGCTTCGGTCGCCACTGAGCGCAGTTCGGCACCTGTCGAGTTGGGACACAACCGGGAGATGAGCTCCCATCGGATATCGCGCTCCACGGACATGGACTTCGCGTGAATGCGGAGGATGTTGGCACGGCCCTCCATGTCGGGAAGTGAGAACTCGATCTTTCGGTCTATTCGTCCAGGCCTCATCAGAGCGGGATCGAGTGTGCTAGGTCTGTTGGTCGCGAACATGACCTTGATATTGCCTCTGCTGTCAAACCCATCCAGTTGTGTAATGAGCTCCAACATGGTTCTCTGCACCTCGTTATCGCCTCCAGCTCCATCATCGAAACGTGCTCCACCCACAGCATCAATTTCGTCGAAGAAGATGATACATGCCTTCTTCGTCCGGGCCATCTCGAACAGCTCACGCACCATACGGGCGCCTTCGCCTACGTACTTTTGCACCAGTTCGGATCCGATCACGCGGATGAATGTAGCGTCTGTCCTGTTCGCAACAGCTCTTGCGCAGAGAGTCTTTCCGGTCCCTGGGGGTCCATACAACAATGCTCCCTTCGGTGGATCAATTCCGAGGTTCACGAATCGCTCCGGAGAAAGCAGTGGCATTTCCACGACTTCTCGTAGCTTTTCGATTTGCTCTTTGCAACCTCCCACATCACCATATGTGACATCTGGCTTGTCTTCCACCGTCATCATGGTTACGCTGGGATCGATCTTCGGGGGCAGCGGAAGCATGATTTGGTACTTGTTGCGATCGACGCCCACACGCATGCCTTCCTCGATATCCGTAGGGCTCACGCGTTCACCCAGATTGACGACGAACTTGGCGATTTGCTTGACATTGATAACGTACTTGCTCTTCTCGCTGTCCTTCTCATCCGGGATGATTTTGGTGCAACGAGCGACCTGTAACGGCTGCTCCTCGCTCATGCGCTGTCTGTCTGCAGCTATATCCCATAGATGAGGCGGCGCAAGACCAGTATCAGACTCTTTGACGCCAATCTTCTCGTTTACGGATGTCTGCTTCTCCTTGATGGCGCTTTCGAGCTTTTTGAGGTCTGTGGCATATGGCGCGGAGTTGTATGTCTTGAGCACTTGAATATCCTCATCGGACAATGGTGTTATCTTCTTCTCCTCAGGCTCATCATCAGCGAACTTCTTCTGATATTTCTCCCTGTCGCGAGTTAGCAGGTGTCAGCCGTTGGTGACATGATTTGCAGTACCAGTTGGAGCCCGTGGCCGATGGCATGACGGCGGCGGGTCGTATCTATCTGGGCTCTGAGGGCGGCGTATCGCTTCGTCGCGCGGTGCTAGTGCTGGTGGTGGTAGCGACGGCGGGAGTGCTGTTATTCTGTAGCGGCGATGGTTGAGTATTCGAGATTCAAAGAGCAGTTCGATACTCGTAGCTTGGGTCGTTGACAGTGAGGTGGTCAGGTTGTGTTGTGGTGTTTGAGCTTACGTTCAGGCAGGCAATGAGTGACGGACGACCTGGAGGCGAGGCACGCTAGTTCTAAGCTAGAATAGGTGACCTGACCTCGCGCGTCTCGCAAAGAAATTCTGGCCGACGAGCACAACACAAGAACACACTCCATACACCGCACAAATTGCACAACCATCTCTCCACGGACGCTGTCGATACTCCCATCTCACCCAAAACTGCTGCCTCCGCTGTCGAAATGGCGCAAGGAGCGCCCAACGCCGGCAACAATGCCTTCAAGGACAAGGCAAAGCCGCAAGCCGTTCGCGAAGCCAACATCACAGCTGCCAGAGCCGTCGCCGATGCCATTCGAACCTCGCTGGGCCCGCGTGGTATGGACAAGATGATTCAGACGGGCAAGGGTGAGACCATCATCACTAACGACGGCAACACCATGCTTCGCGATTTGGGCGTGATGCATCCTGCGGCAAAGATGCTCGTCGACCTGGCCAACGCTCAAGACATCGAAGCAGGAGATGGGACAACCTCAGTGGTCGTGATCGCGGGCAGTCTGCTCGGCGCTGCCGAACGTCTGCTGGCCAAAGGCATCCACCCCACCATCATCAGCGAGAGCTTCCAGAGAGCAGCGGCTCGTGCGGTCCAGATCCTGAGCGATATCTCTGTGCCCATTGACCTTGCAGACCGACAAACACTCCTCAAGGCTGCGTCCACATCGCTCTCGTCCAAAATCGTGGCGCAGGAGCCCAAACTTGCACCGATGGCTGTCGATGCCGTGCTAAGGACCATCAACCCAAACAACGCACAAAATGTGGACCTTCGCAACGTACGCATTCTGAAAAAGGCGGGAGGCGTCATTGACGACTCGGAGATGGTAGATGGGCTAGTTTTGAGTCAGCAAGCAATCAAGAGTGCTGGAGGTCCCACGCGGATAGAGAAGGCCAAGATCGCCCTCATTCAATTCCAGCTTAGCCCGCCGAAACCAGACATGGAGAATCAGATTGTTGTGAACGACTACAGACAGATGGACAAGATCCTCAAGGAAGAGCGGACATATCTGTTGAACATGGTCAAGAAGATCAAGAAGGCGAAGTGCAACGTTCTCCTCATCCAGAAGAGCATTCTGCGGGACGCGGTCAACGACTTGAGCTTACATTTCCTATACAAGCTCGGCATTCTTGCCATCAAGGACATCGAGAGAGATGAAGTGGAATTCATATGCAAGTCTACGGGCTGCAAGCCTATCGCTGATATTGATTCATTCACTGAGGACAAGCTTGGATCTGCCGATCTGGTCGAGGAAGTTTCGAATCTAGGATCCCGCTACGTGCGTGTGTCGGGCGTCAAGCATACAAACTCCAATGCCCCCAAGACTGTGTCCATTGTGGCGCGAGGAGCGAACCCATTGATTCTGGACGAGGCGGAGCGCAGCTTGCACGATGCCATGTGCGTCATTCGCTGTCTGGTCAAGAAGCGGGCTCTTTTGCCGGGTGGCGGCGCCCCGGAAATGGCCGTCGCGACTAAATTGACCCAAGATGCTCTCACCTCGCAATACCCCGACAGCGTATGCTTTAAGGCATTCGCGGATGCCCTCGAGATCATTCCCGTAACCCTGGCTGAGAATGCAGGTCTCAACAGTATCAAGGTTGTCACAGAACTAAGAGCGCGTCACGCAAAGGGCGAGGCGAACGTAGGTGTCAGCATCAAGCGAGGTGGTGTGGGCGTAATGGGAGGAGACGACAAGAGCGCTACTGGTGAAGGCGTGATGCAGCCGCTGCTCGTCAGTACTAGCGCTTTTGAGTTGGCCAGCGAGACTGTGAAGATGATTCTCAGAATCGACGACATTGCCTTGTCGAGATAATGATTGATCATGATTGCGCGTTCTGCTTCTCCCTGGATGGGATTGGTGAAATCGTGTGAATCACGACGCGCTGCTGGCACGATGGGATATGCGGTGTTCGGACTGCTTTGAGCCTGGCCAGAGCACCAGAGATGTGCCTGCTTTGAGCGCAGGCTTTGTTGTCCAGCTAAAAGCCCTGAGAGCTTGGTGTGGCCGATCCTGCATTATCACCATGCAAGGAATAATGAGGCCTCCGAGACCGATCGCTATATTAATGTAGCCATAGCCATAGCCGTAGCCGTAACCGTAGCCAATGACCGAGCAGAGCCGTTGCTCCTAGCAGTGACCATCATATGTTCCAAGTTCACCTATCACTGCCTATATTGTTCCTATCATGCTCGACTACGATGAGGACTTGATGTCGTTTCTCTAAGTCCATATACGACTGTCGTGCGTGGATGAATATTGTAAATATTTATACCATCAGACACTTGTACAGAGATGGAGCCGAACGCGACAAGTCTAGTGGGCAAATGCAGCACCACATAACTGGATACAAGGTCTGTCCTTTAGGCACATGTACCGCTACAGGACGCTTAAAAGTGGAGATGATGTAGTCTTGGAGATCTTTTGTTGTGAGAAGTCTAATAGAGCTCATATCTGCGAGCCTAAAATTTCTTTCGGCACATGAGCGATTTTGGGCTTCTCTGCTGCACCACTCGAACGGATCTCCATTTCCGTAAGGTCCAAGCTTGTTCTTGCTCATAACATCCCTCATATCCTCATAGACAGACAATGACAGCACTATTACTCGTCATCATCCTCAGCCTCATCTCCAACGACGTTGAAGAACTTGAGGCTGTACTCTCCCTTCGCCGTGCTGACAACACGAAGCCAATCGCGCAGCTGCTGCTTCTTGAGGAGCTTCTTCGTCAGGTACTTCAGGTAACGACCCGAAAGCTCCTGGTGAGCCACAACTTCGATCCGTCCATCGCCGAGGTTGGAAACAGTGATGTTGTCGCCAAGGTTACCAGTGCGGCCCTCAACCTTGATGCGTTGCTGGAGGAAAGTCGCGAATGCGGAAGGGTCGAAGATGCGGTCTTGGGTAGGCTGGGTGGCGTTGATGATAAACTGGATAGGGTAACAAGTTAGCTACCACGAAGACTTCAAGTAGACGGAATAGTGCAGAGAGGGATAGTATACCTTCTTGGTCACCTTTTGGCCCTTCTTCTGTGCGCCGGCGGCGGAGGTCTTCTTCTGCAAAAAATCATACTCAGCCTACTGCTCTATGCCAGAGACTGCCAGTGAAGGCGTCATGGCGGGCAGCAAAGCGAAATACATACTGTTGCGGCAACCATGTTTGCGGTGTTGACTTGGCTTTGTATTGACGTGAGCGCAAAGAAATGGATATCCTGCGATGATGTGAAGAAGAATTGGTGGAATTCCAGAAACGAAATGCAAGTGGGATTAGCACGTGATGCCAAGATTTAACAAAACCCTCCTTGACTGAGGCTGACTCTTGCTCCTCACTGCCCTGGGTCTGCTTCTCGACGCCAGTACGGAGTATACGTCGTGGCGTCAAATCGAATAAATGGATCGAGTCGATTGCGATGATCGCTGCGTCCACCAACCTTTGGTCAATTGTGATACAGTACAGAAATGTCTGCGATGGCAGGCGACGATATCAGAATCAGAACAGAATCACAGCGCAGTCATTTTCAGAAGCTGTAGCCTGTATTGACCTATTGAACTCGACTACATGTACCTAAGGTATGCCGGCCGCTGTAGGCTCTATTTCTAGCGCTGGACGAAAACGAGCCTGGCTAACACTGCTCTTGCTAACAATAGACTACTGCAGCAAAGGATCGCGGAAATGTTTCTGCATGTTGCCTCTCCTGTCGTTACCCCATTGATACCGTGCTTGTGCTCGCTGAGCCCGTTTGGCGTCTCGCTTTTCCACTGCCCGTACCTCGCGCTTCTTGGCCTCGCTCACTCCAATCATGCCCGTGCCACCATTCGCACGAGTCGCTACTTGCCTGCCACGCCGATCATCGCGACCATCCGTCTCCGTGTCAGCATCCTCATCATCAGCGTCCGAGTCGTGACGGCCATCAGCAATCATACGCTGCTGTTCGCGCTCTTCGACAGATGGGTAATTACGCAAATTCTGTCTGTAGTACGCCCTGAGGCTACGGTGGCCAGCGGTACGTCCTGATGGCAAATGTAGCTCGTAATCGTCATGGTACACCGCATGTGAACCTCCATGAGAGTGAGAGTGGAAACCGTCGCTGTTCTTATGAGGTCTTGGATCGGTGTGGGAGTGATGTCGATGCGCTCCCAGTCGCTCATATTTGTTGTCAGGCTGATCGACAGGGACAGAAGTGATCTCGTCCGTTGGCACAGACGAAAGAGAGCCGTCGCTCTCCCAGCCTTCCTCGTCGTCCATTTCAACATCCTCACCGTTGGCGTTTTCGATAGTAGTCTTCGCAGCTCTCTTTACACCCAGCTTGACACCTCCACCCGTCCCCTCGTCTTCCGTCTCGCTGTCTACGTCGGAGTAGGTCGCACTGAAGTCGTAGAACTCGCCAACGTCCATCTGCTCATCTTCAGTACCATATGCGATCATACAGTGACCTCTGTCCCGCATATGCGTCTGAATGCCGGAAGTTGTGTGCAACTGTTTGTGGCACAACAAGCATTGGTGCAGCACAGATACTGTCTCACTGAGATAATTGATCAACCCAGGTAGATCTACTAGGTAATCTTTTTCAGGCACGAAGAAGCCATGCTGCCGAGACATGTGGTTGATGTTGAGGTCCATAGTTGGCGAGATATAATTGCAGAAGAGACATTGCTTGAGGTCTGCTTGGTGCTCGTAATCGTCGTCTTCGCCGGCAGGTCCAGCGGGCTGAGAGGATGTGTGTTGTTGAAGGTTTTCAGTCAAATTTGTCCTGCTCATGTCACCCACAACCTCGTCTAGGGCATCTTGCGTCTCTTCTTCTCCATGTGCTGTGCTCGCAGTAGTGCTCGCGGTTTCTATGCTATCGCCGAGTGTGAATGTGGAGTCTGCCATGCTATCCGTGTCTGCTCCATCCGCACCACCTCCTCGCGCAGTATATCTTGCAACGTGAATACGATGCTTCTGGCTTCCCAGGTGGTTCACAAATGCGCCCTCGCTGAAGTATGTCTTATCGCAGGGTTCACATCGTTTCTCGAAGCTGGCGCGGGCAGCAGTCGCTGCAGCAGTGGCTTTGTTGGCAAGTACTTTCTCGGCAAAAATTTCGGAAGTCAGAGGAGGGAGAGACGCAACACGACGCTTCAAGTTATAGCGGTGCCTGGATCGAGAAGGTAAGCAAGTAGTCCTAGAATGAAGCCCTCCTTCACTGAGCCTGGTTTGAAGCGTAGAGCTGGAGTCGCCTATTTGACTATTACCTACCAGTCCGACTGCATGTGCGTGCGTTGCAGATCGCTGGAGCGGAAGGCGACCTGACAGGTATTGCAGGTAAAAGGATGAGCCGTCTGAGTGGGTGTTACAGACGCCATGGTTGTAGCAGATCGTTCGTTTGCTGGTGAATGTGGATGTGTGTAAATAGCAGACGAGAGGCAAGTCAGAGTCAAGTGGGCAGGGCAATTAAGTTTCAGTTCTTTATCGGTGACGATGATGATGAGTAAGCAGCGCGTCTCCCGCCCAAGTTGCCGCCTTGGGTCGTCCGCCTAGAGCAGCGCCTTTCCTCCCTCAATTCTGGACACCACGATTCAGCATAACCTCCCCAGCAACCGCCAGGACGCGCCGCACGCGAAGATGCAGGGCTTCAACATGGGCAGGTATGTGCCGCCGCACTTGGAAGGTACCGCGAGCGGCAATCAACTTCACAAGAAGCGCGCGCCAGGCATGCTCAAGAACGGCGCGCAGACTGTCCGATTTGAAATGCCTTTTGCTGTTTGGTGCCATACCTGCAAACCTCACGGGATCATCGGCCAAGGCGTTCGATTCAATGCCGAGAAACGGAAGGTGGGAATGTACTACAGCACACCGATCTGGAGTTTCGTTATGCGTCACCCAGCATGTAACGGCACGATCGAAATCAGGACAGACCCGAAGAATACCGCCTATGTGGTGACTGAAGGAGCCAAGGCCAGAGATTATGGAGAGCTCACCGATCGTGTGCGCGAAGGCGAGGGTGATGTTCCTATATTGACAGCGGAGGAACGCGAGCAAAGACGCGAGGATGCTTTTGCACAACTGGAAGGCAAAGTTGAGGAAAAGCAACAAACGCAGAATAATGCGAAACGTATTCGAGAGCTCTATGAAGCCGGCGAGCGTGACTGGGAAAACCCTTGGAATGCGAACAAGCGAATGCGTGAGAGCTTTCGCCATGAGAGAAAAGCCCTCAAACGCAAGGAGCTAGCAGATCAGAAGATCAAGGACCGTCTTGGTACCGACATCGACTTACTTTCAGAAACGGAGGAAGATGGTATTCGTGCGAAGCTGGTCTCATACGGCGAAGACAGTGGCAAGTTGCAGACCGACGTCGCAAGCACGAAGCCTGTATTCAGTCTCCTGGATAAAAAACCAGCAAAGCAGACCAAACTGACTTCCAAGGATACACTGAGGGCTCGGCTGTTAGCAAATACAAGGGCCAAGACCAATCCATTCGGCTGATGCGGGCGCAACTGCTTCGACGGGGTCAGCGCTGTAACAGTCGAACAGTATGCTGGACCATCGATCATCCTCAAACGACTCCATTACGCGTGATGTGAAGAGTCCTCAATTCATCTCGAGAGGGGTGTGATTGAACGTCATGCTGCTGTCGCATTCGCGTATCAGAAGTTGACTCTGCAAAATGTGTCAACTTTAGGTCTCTGATTGAAGCACCTGCTGGCATACCTATCTGGAGACCTTGAGCTCTGTGTCATTATACACCCCTTCAAATCCATGCTGTGTTGTATACCTGCGGCTGTCCCAGTCTTAGACCAGGCTCTTCTCGCATCAGATTGCTTGTGCTCACCTGGAGCCCACAAACACTCACAATCCGAACTGGAGTCCTTGGTCGTTTTCAACGACTTCCTCGACAGGATCCCAACGCTTGACGTCCAGCGAGAAGATGTCATCAGCCACCTCACCGTAGAATGTGTTTGATTCCCCGAAAGGGCTGCTTCATGAAACCAGGCTGTTCTAGCTCCGCCAGCAGGCATTGCAGACAGAATCGCTATCGTGACCACTCGCAACCCGCATACGACCACGATCTTGAGACCAGTGATACGCGGACCCGGAAAATGATAGGCGCTAGAAGGCCTCGCATTGCTTGACATGCGGTATGCAACAGTATCATAGTACACTGCTGACGATCTTGATCATCTCCGATGTGATAGATCAAGATAGTCCTTTCATACTTCTCAGTTCACTCTGAACCGACATCTTCCGCCAACTTCGAATGACATTGCCAACGCTGTACGAGTCGCACGGATACTATCTTCTATGCTTACCGTACTGCTCATCATCGTAGGCCCAATAAGTCCGATGGGCTATTGGCCCTCAACAGTGACAGCTGAGCGTTTTCTCTGGCAATTCGGCATCTCATACAAGCCTAACCCATACATTTGTTCTGTGGAATGGAACCTCCTCTTAGTGTACTTGTCATCGCCACGTCCTTTTGCATATCAAGGTAAAAAGTGGTCAAAAAACATTTCTTTGCTGTCGGCACAAACCATCGTGCTGACTAAAAAGCACGGTACTAACAACAACCACTTTTTCCGCTTCAAAGAAAAACCTGCCCGGAAGCATGGATGCATTTGAAAAGGGACAGGACGGTACAAATGGTTCGCTGCATGTTCGGCGTGAGGATGCGCTGCGAGGCGCTCCACTTCAAGCTAGCAGGCCGGCAACCCCGCCCCGCTCATATGAGGTCAGTATGAATTGCTATGGGGGGCATTATTGGCATTGGAACTACTACATGTACCTACATGTACCCAACTTCCATATAGCTAGCTAGCTGTACCTCTGCTGTCCGTCTCGCATCGACTCGAAGGTCTTAATCATTCTCGCTTTTGCTTGGGAATTTTCATCGATTACCTTACTATTACTTGTGATCGGCACATATTTCTTCTATTTCACGAGACTTTCTTGCCGCCATGTCTGACACAAAGATGAAAGCGCTCCATTACGATGGTAGGTGTTTCTTGCCGGTGTTGCTGCTGCTGACTGTGCTTGCAAGACTTATAACGCCGTGCTGTGCTCTGCTGATACCTCACGATGCTCAGGTCCCTACCAGGTTTCCGTTCGAGAGATCGAAAGGCCAAAGATCGAGCATCCCGTAAGCACGCTATTGTAACGAGAAAGCATCCTGTCTGACACACATTCGAGGATGATGTGATCATCAAGATCACAACGAGCTGTATTTGTGGAAGTGACTTACATATGTAAGCTGTTACGCTGATGCCCAGCGTGTGCGGACCGTACGACTGGAGGCAAGTTATCTGACATGTTTGACTCCTCGCAGGTACGAGGGTAGAACCTCTGCCGAGAAAGGACTAGTTTTCGGGTAAGTCTGTGGAGTTGTCAATCACGCGCCTTGACTGACCTCCCACAGACACGAGAACATGGGTATCGTCACTGAGGTGAGTAAAGCCCAAACGTGACTCCTACCATTTCCGAGCCGGCACTAATCTGGTTGGACAATTTCCAGATTGGATCTGGTGTTACGTTGCTGAAGGAGGGTGACCGTATCGTTCTTCCATTCAACGTCGCTGACGGTCGCTGCCGAAACTGCGAGGAAGGCAAGACAGCCTTCTGTACCGGTGTCAACCCAGGATTTGCAGGTGGTGCGTATGGCTACGTTGCCATGGGACCATACGCTGGTGGACAGGCGCAATATTTGAGAGTGCCGTATGCGGTAAGCAGTGCATTGGAAGCATCGCCGTACATGAGCAAGCAACTGATATGTGAATAGGACTTTAACGGATTGAAGCTGCCACCCGGAGTTGAGCATGAGGCAGATTTTGCGCTGCTTGCGGATATCTTCCCAACTGGCTGGCATGGACTTGTGCTGTCTGGCTTCCAGAGCGGTGAATCTGTTGCTGTCTTTGGAGCAGGGCCAGTGGGGCTTATGGCCGCATACTCCGGCATAATTCGCGGCGCATCGCAAGTAAGGAACAGCGTTTCGATTAAAGAAGTGAACAATGCTAATGCCATTTTCTCTTAGGTATACGTCGTTGACCAAGTCCCAGAGCGACTAGACCAAGCCGCCAAGATTGGAGCTATCCCAATCAACTTCAGAGATGGTGATCCAGTGGAGCAAAGTAAGCAGCTTCAGACAACGGCGATGACGCTCGCCCGTGCTAACAGATGGCAGTCATCAAGAAGAATGGAGGCATGGTTGATCGAGCTGTTGACGCTGTGGGCTATCAAGCTGTTGACAAAGATGGCAGCAAAGAGAGGCCCAACATCGTGCTCGATCAGCTGATCATGGTGACGAGACCAACTGGTGGACTTGGAATTCCAGGCCTCTATGTGCCGAGCGACCCAGGCGCTCCAGACGAACAAGCAGGCAAGGGCCAGATCTTGTGAGTGAAAGCTTGGAACTTGTCTTTACGCTTTCGACAACTGACAGTATTATCTTTACAGAATCAGCTTTGGCAAGCTCTTTGAAAAGGGGTTGAGCCTGGGCACAGGACAGGTAAGTTTTCTTTCGAAATGCTGAACAGAACGTTCACTGACTGTATCTCGCTTCAGTGTAACGTAAAGGCTTACAACAGGTACTTGCGCGACCTCATCATCGCGGGCCGAGCAAAGCCGTCGTTTGTGGTTTCGCACGAGCTATCGCTTGATGATGCTCCGATGGCTTATGGTAAGCCTGATTAGCTGGCATAACATTTTCCAGGCAAATTGGCTAACTCGTGAGGCAGAAAAATTCGACAAGCGCATTGAAGGATATTCCAAGGTGTTGTTGCATCCCAACGGGCCACTGCAGTAGAGTGGGGTGGATGACGGCGTATCATTGGCGACTCAGAGCGGTCGTAGGGATGGACGGTGGTAGCCCGGTAGTCGTCAATTCAAAATGGATGATCCTGTCGTCTTTGCTGTTCGAGGCATTCCCCGATGTCCGTAGCGTGAAGGATCCGTAGCGTGACTTGCTAGCAGCCCTTATTGATTGATCACACACTGTCTTCGCCTTGCAGCACGCGAGCGCTCACAATCTTGACCTCCTCTTCTGGCCTGTCCTCAGCCCCTGTCTTGACAAGGCCTAGCTTTTTCACAGTACTCAGCCCACTCTTCACTCGGCCAAAAATGGTGTGTTTCCCGTCTAGCCAAGGCGTGGGTGCGAGTGAAATGAAGAATTGCGACCCGTTGGTATTGGGTCCCGAATTGGCCATGCTGAGTATGCCCGCACCGGTGTGCTTGAGGTCAGAGCGGATTTCGTCGTTGAACTTTTCTCCCCATATCGATGAGCCTCCGCGTCCTGTGCCTGTAGGGTCTCCGCCTTGAATCTGCGGCGTCATGTCAGTGATGTGAGTCCACCGTATATACGTTGTGTACGATGTGGTCGGTACTCAGTCATACCATGAAGTCTGGAATGATGCGATGGAAGATGGTCCCGTCGTAGTACTTTCGTGAGCATAGTTCCGTGAAGTTTTTGCAGGTCTGAGGCGCGTGTTCCGTGTACAGCTCGACTGTGATGGGCCCCAAGGACGTCTCGAGCACTACCTGGCTAGCCATCGAGTCCACGGGTCAGTCGGTGGGATTTCACATGAATCTCGGAGTGCTGTGCTGTGCGTACGCAATACTCATGTCGCATTCCAACTTTGAGAATCCTGCACGTGATGATCGAGCTTGGCGATGCCACGCCACATAGAACTCGATGATCGATCATTAGAATACCCGTACAGCAAATTTTGAATACATGTAGTGAAGACATATTTCTTTAGAATGGGGCTAAAGCCCAACTACAATTTTACGTAGGTATTGTTCTAAGCGGTAAGCTAATTGTATTGCAGAGGTAAACTTCTGACTAAGCAGATAAGCTTCTAATGGAAGTTGTTAACCTGTGGACACCAAAACGGTAAACGGGTAAACCCGTAGAGGGCTT
>AWYF02002788.1:0-19671 GCA_000504405.2 Mycosphaerella sp. Ston1
TGTACCACAAACTTCATTACACTTCTAAATATTAGAAAAATTCTATATTTTCATCCCCCACAAGAAACCAAAATCTCATCCTCTGAATCCGCACCCCCTTTCCAAGAATAATCAAGCTCACATGTAGCCTCTCGCAAACAAAAAATACCCATCTTATCTTCTCACACCTCACACATACATACCTACCTACCTTAACACAGACTTCTCACTTCCGTAGCATTTCCCCCCTTTGTTTTTCTTTCGCTTACTTTCTTTCTTTTACCTCCCCTCTTCCTAAACAAATATACAAAGTAAAAGCCCTCACTTATAGTAAAGTATCTTAAAAAGCTTTTTTATATTTTGTGCTCTATATATATAGATTTTGATGGCTAGGTAGGTAAGGGAAGGTAAGGTAAGGTAAGGTAAGGTAAGGTAAGGTAAGGTAGTAAGACGTCTTGATATCTTTATGTTGGAGTGAGTTGCTGTCGTCGATTATTATCGTATGTAAGCAGGAGGAGGAGGAGGAGGAGGAGGAACACAATTTCTGGAGATTTTTCTGGGATTCATGGGTAAAGGGAATATTGGTATGGTGTTGCATTAACTCACTCACTCACTCACTCACTGTCTACCTGAACAGTGAAAGTTCGATCTCATGAGAATATGACATTGGGCTCGCCGCTCTCGAATTTCACATTGATGAGGTTTAAGGAATACGACCAAAATACTTCTGCAAAATATTGGCATTCTGTTCTTCTTGTAGCATATCTGCTCACTGCTTGTGAGGTAATAGATAGAGGCATTACCTCTGCATTCCATGACCAGAGTCGAATCTCACGATTTAAATATCATCCTCATCAACCCAACCCGCAGGAGGGTGCCTCAGTATCCTGGTTCCAGCGTGGAAGTCACTGACCGGAGGATTATAGTCGTGCAGCACAAAATCTAGCACTTCACTCCTCGGCTCAACGTACTGCCGCAAACACCACCCTATGGCAACAGCATGCGGAACGGACTTGCCTTCGGCATCTATCGCCGTCGAGTTCAAGTAGATGATCTGATTGTTGGAGTCCTCGCGTTCGTAAATCCTATCCGAACTGCCGAATGCGATAAGTTTTAGTCTGTAAGACCGTTCCGTGTCGGATGGACTGTATGTTGTGCCTTCTGCTGTACCGTCTTCCTCGTCTGCGCTAGAGACTGAAGGGTTCCTCTTCCCACGCACTGCCATCTCAAAGACTCTTTGTGCCAATTCCCGGATCAAGCTCTGGTACACCACCCTTGGCAGAAGCTGTGTGCTTGGCTTGTTGTTCGGCCAGGTGGTGATATGCAATGTAACCAGATTCCTGAGTTCCAGGATAGAAGTCTCAAACCGTCTCCATTCGCTGCTTGGGCTACGGATCAAGCTGGTAGGCGGCCACGCACAAGAGAGCTGCTCAAGGCCTTTGCATGCCTGGCATATCTTCTCGAAATCTTCCGTGTCCCAGACCAGTTCCTCATTCTCCGTGTCCGCTGTCATGGACGTGGAAGCATGGCTATCAGAACTAGCACAATGCACGCTCAGAAGCTCGAGAGTCTTGCTGTGCCGAATGATACCGGCCGCAGCGGGCAGAGCCTTTGTATTCTCCAAATCGATCACTATATCGTGTAGGCCGGAGACGAGGCAGAGAAAGCCGTCAAGGGCGATAAGAGCTTCGTTGTCGGAGTTGTCGCGATGCTGTAGTTCGAGCACTTTCAGCATCTTTGGCAAATGATTCTGTTTGGAAAGCTGGCCAAGCAGGGTATCTGCGCCGGGACAGTGGTAGAGGCGCAGGTGTTCTAGCTGGTGAAACCTGACGATTGCACACCACGTATCAGCGCAATGCCGGAGACTGACGCGGTGTAAGCGCAGACTCGTCAGGCTCTTCAGAGGCTCACATCTCTCGAAAGGGATCATACTGGCAAACAGCGACCTGCTCAGCAACCCCGGAGACGTCGCAGAGTCATTGAGCTCACGATTATTGGGTACACCTAAGCTTCCCTGGTCGCTGAAGTTGCAATGTATGATGAGCTCTTCCACCTTGTCTTTGCACTGTTCCAAGAAGAAACCGCTCAGGTTTAGGGTGGCTCGATTCTCCGGATAGAGTGCCAATTTCCTTGTACTCTCAAACATGGTAGTCGTTGTCTTGACAGCCTTCTTGAGCTCCGGCAGAATGTCGCGATCCAGGTCCATGACTTCGAGCCATTTCATCTTACGCTGACGCTTGTAGAGGAGGAGTAGTGTGTCCGCAGAGAATGCCTTCCAAGGACACCAGCTGTTCCGATGATAACTGTTAGCATCAGCACCGCGCCCGTGTAGTACCAGATGGGGAAGCAGGCCCCATGGTTCTTCGAGTAGACGACCTCGGGTATCATGTTTGATGCCCCCATTAGATACGCACCTGAACTCCTCGAGAATGTCCTCAGGCAGGAACTCCAAAATCATACGGGTAGCAAATTGTGCCTGTCGCTCTTGGTTGCACCGGTCTGTCGATTCGGCGAGGTATAGCCTTAGCTGTCGAATGTGCTTGAGACCAATGTTGCGTGGATTAAGGAAAGAGGAGAGCCGATTGTCATTGTCACTTCCCAGATCGAGAGACACATTACGGTAGAGGAAGCGCACGGCGAGTTTGTGGAACTGCTTGGACACGCGACATACATTCTTCAGATCGGAGGGGCGAACAACCTAGCCAGTGTCAGTGCATCTCATTGTGAGTAGTGTTCAGGCGTCAAGTTGTTTGGCATACTCGCTCGATGACGAGGCCCACGAGCTCTTCGGACAGGTTGTGGAAAGTCGTCTTGTGCTTCTCTTTCGGCCTTGAGACGAGCGTCTCGGTCTGAGTCGCCACGGCCGTGGCCATAGTGAGCTCGTCCGTGTGTGTGACTGGATCGCGCCCAGTGGTGTTCGTCCAAGGTGTTCTTCTGGTTCTGTCTCTTCCCTCTTCCCTGCTACCTCAGGCCTCACTTCTTACTACGCTTGCGTGGAGGTCGATGTGAGAAGGAAGACTTGAGATACAAGTCTGCAGGTGGGAGCACACTGTCGAGCATGTAGCCTGTGCCGAAGCGAGCTGGATGGATCAGTTGACTCGGGCGTGCGAGGAGGGAGAGAGAGTGAGAGAGTGAGTGAGTGGGCGGGTGAGGGAGTCGACGTGCCGTCGCCGCAAGTGAGTGGCTCGCTGGTGACGGTGGTGATGGTGGTGCTGGTGGTGTTGACGGTGGTAGTGGTGACTTGTGCTCTTCTATGGCGATGGATGGTGACGGTGAGGTGTGCCAGGCACGAATTGAAGTAGAACTACGAGGCGCCGGATGGAACTACACCTCATGTACTTATTGTCAAGGCGCACAATTACAGCGCGCAGCCTTGTTCTCTGGTGCGTTGCGATGCGATGCGATGCCGATGCAATGCAATGCAGACGCAGAGCTGTGGAGCTCCCGTCGTTGGTTGGAGCTGCGCTGCTTTGCCGTGTTCTAAACTGGTGAGCGTGACACAGTGTGACAGGGTGTCTTCTTCTCTCACTAGAACTACATCGACCAGGACGACATCCCATCCTTGGACACATCATCCTCAGTCACGGTATACATGCACAGAACAAAGAACAGGAACATGGACAAAAATCGTCTTCATGGTTCAACATATCATATCATATCCATCATTGCCTCGAAGTGCGTCCAGGAGACCGGTGTCATCGCTCTACGCGAATCGCCATTGAATGCCTGGTGGCAACCTGCAGTGCTGCTGAAATACTCGGGCACCGTCGTGGCCAATTGCATGCCGCTGAGATGTGTTGGGAATTCGCGAAACTTCGACTCCTATGTTTCCTGGTCATCTTCTTCGGTCTGCCGCTCCATCTCAGCAGCCAAAGCAGCCTCCAAGTCATCGTCACCATCGTCAGCACCCTCTGCTCCACCAGCATCCTGCTCCGTCGTGCCATCTACAGCAGGCGTCGAGCCATTGCTCTGCACGACCAGATTCGTCAGGCTAGTCGTCCTTTCTATAGCCTGCTTCTTCCTCTTCTGCAAGCGGCTGCCGTTCTCACTTTCCCCATCGCTTTCGCGTTCGTCCTGCTTTCGCTTCTTGGCGCTGTCAGGAGTAGATCTTCCACTCTTAACACTATCGTTGTCACTTTCACTATCAAGATCTTCTCCATCCATAAACTTCTTGTACTCGTCGTCCATGTCGTCCCAGTCATCTGGAGCTTCACCCTCGATGGGACTGCTGTCTTGCCGAGTCATGGACGGTGCATACTTGAGGAGCTCTTCCTCATCGGGATCAATGGCCACAGTCAGGCCAGTGCCATTCGGCGTATCACTGCTCTCTGTTTCATCTTCGGTAATAGCAGACTCGTCCTCTGAGGATGACAGGTTGTATGCTGTGTCATCGAAGCTTTCCGGCAGGCTACCCGTTCCATTGGCAGCAGCATCCGAATGAATCTGGTACGGACCAACGTCAACCTTTTTCCATTGCGAGAAGCAAGCATGTAACCAGTGCTGGCTGACTACGGCGATACGAGGCTTCTTAGCCGCTTGCCGCACTTTGGCTGTTTTGCGGTCGGGTGACGCAATGACATGTGTCGTCTTCTTAGTGATGTGCTGGCTCACAGAGGCACCAAAGCTCTTGGCCCAAAGAGCTGCGTCGTGATTGTTGGGATCGACGCCCAATGGAACTACACCCGAGAAGACAATATGGCAATCCGCCAACACTTTGCCTTTCAGCTCGTCCATGATTACCGCGGCATCGGGGATATGCTCAAGTTCATCATCGGCGGACCGCTTCGTACTATGACCTGGACGTAGTTCTGAGATACGACCACCTTTGCTCCCCATTGCTTGCTTCTCGTACTCATGGTAGTAGGCTGCGTGTATGTTCCGCAGGCTCTGCTCGAGGTACTCCAGCTCGTTGTCGTCATCCGCCAGAAGATTATGTCGATACCTGGGTTGTGCAGAGTCTATTGTGCTGAGCTCTGCCGGAACACTACCATTTTCCGCAAGCAGCTCTGCCGTAGCCTCGACGGCTGGCGACGCCTTGGCTTCCTCTTCTTTTGCCAGGTCTTCGAGCTCTTTCTGCTTCTTGAGCATGGGACGGTCGTCAAGCTGTTCCTGCAGCATCTGCTCATGCTCTTCTGTCTTCTCTTGTATGCTCTTTGCATCTTGTGAACCAGCCATGGACACCAGTCGATCAATGGCTGATGCCTCGCCGTTTGTTGGGGCAGGCGTGGTTAAGGGAGGAGCAAGTGTAGGGCTGGAGGCTGCTTCAGCCACTGGCCCGCCGTTCGAACTTTCAGGAGCATCCGCAAGTTCCTTGTCGGATGGAGCTTGCTGCATCTTCGGTGCTTGTGACTTGGCTGCTTCGAGCTCGGGTCGCTTGGGCAAGAAACTGCTATTGATGTCGCCGATACCAACAAAGAACTCAAACACATTGACCTTGACCAGGTTAGAGATCCAGCGCCAGACGTCTGCCCGATCGTCGATGATAACGACCATCTTCGAGTCCGTTGGAAAGAGTCTCTTCAAGCTCTTCTCTTTATCGCTGCCACTCTCAGTACGTGTCACGATGCGATCTCCAAACACTCTGCCGTCGGGGTCGATGATCTTAGCAACGCCTTCTGCATAGGTTCGCGTCCCCATTGTATAGATGTGCATTTCGTAAAGCTCGGAGAGGCCGCTCAAGAAGCTCTGGAGTCCAGGTCGCTGCTTGATGTAATACCATGTAGCGACAGGCTTATTGTCGTCACGAAGCTGAAAGGCCTGCACGTCTTTCAGCGCGTCGTAGTTCGGGTTGGACGGATCACGTTGCCATTCTCCAATCGAGGGATCAACGCATGCGTGTATGATGGTTTGATCCAGATCTACGACGAGGCTCAACCTACGCGAGTCCAACAATCTACGCTTGCCTTCCTCGTCTGTCTTGGTCGCCTCGTCTTGGGAGATGAGGAGGTCTGTGCGTCCATGCACTGTATTCACGGTCGCGCGAGCTGAGCGTGCCGTGGTTTCGTTGTATGAAGTACGCTCTTTCATGTCCAAGCCGCAGCTAGCGCATAGGCCTCCATATTGTATCTCATGCTTGCAAGCCTCTTCCACATCTGCGACCAACGTCCTGCGTACCAGCACCTGGCCTGCTTTGATATCCAGCGAGTCTAGCGTGCCCTCGAGCTCGCTCTCGAATGTTGCCGGCCATGTCCGCTCCCTCTCGACATCCTCTCGCGTGTCTTCGTCGAATTCGGTGACAGTGCTCTTGTAATTGTAGAGAAAGAGAGGCGAATTGACCTCGACAGTGTCTCCTCGTCGCTTCAGCAACTTGGTAACCGTGATCGGATACAGAAGCGTGTCCGGTGTGTACAGACGCATTGAGATGATAGGGCTGTATACTGTTCCCAATCACATGGTCTTGTCGCAGAAGCGCGACGATGTGGTGCAGTTTGTCGTATGATCTCCGAGTGTAGACGGACGGATTGTTGACAAATGCAGCCTTCGCAGTTGCAAGGAACAAGGCGCCAGTGCAAGTGTTCAGTACAATGCACGAAGATCAGAGAAGCTCAAAGTCACTCTACAACGTCACGCAAGAGGCACAAGATTCATCTACGAGGGTGTTCGCATGACTGCTCAATGTTGCCAGATGCATCAATATGTAGGCGTGTGTCGAAGCCTTGGTCGCGTCAATGACTACCGCCCAAGGTGGAGCTGTTTGGCGGTGGTGAAAGTGTGGAAGCTGATGTGTGGGTAAGGAAGGGCTTTGTTCCGAAGGCGTTGTTGGTGTTGTTGTTTGAGTTGTTGGTGATGGTGGTGCTGGTGGTGGTGCTGGTGGTGGTGGTGTTGTTGTTCTCGTTGTCGTTGCTGTTCGTTGTTCGAAGAGTGTCGCGTCAGAGTTCAAGTGACGGGCTCTGCTTGGGCTGCTTGGCATCAAAAGCTCCAGGCGAGGAAACAACGAGCTTCTTATAAGCTCGCGAGGCAGGAGCACCGTGCACCAGCCCCACCTGCCGTCCCGTGCGGGCCGTGCAAGGTATGTGGTGGAGCTTGAGCTTCACTTTCACTTCTCTCCTTCACACAGTGCGAACACAACTCTTGCTTCCATGCCGCCACCAGCTTGACATCCACTGCGCGAACAGCTCGTTGAGTCACCTATTGGCTGAAAAGTGTGACTCATGTTCAGCAACAGTCCTCGAAGGAGTGACTGGAGGGAACAGACCGAGAAAGGAAGTTCCGTGAAGACGTAAGCCATCAACTGAGGACTGCTGCATGGGCATATGGCGATAGCGTTTGGGAAAAGCTCTGCGCACAGTCTACCGAAGTGTCTGCCCGATATACCATCTCTTGCTATAAGCCTTTGTCCTATGCCTCCTCATGACTGATCAAGCTCTATCTTGGCTGCCCAGGAATGGTCGTCGTCAGCTTTGGCAGAATGCCGGCGATGCAGACCGCCTTCGGGTTCTTCGTTCTACCAACCATGGGAGCTCAATGCAGCAGATCTGACAGCTGCTGACTGGTACAGCTTGGCGAAGTGCAGTCATGGTGGACTGCTTCATGAAGCCAAACGTTTCTAACGGCATGTCGTGCTCCTGGCCACGGAGTTCATGGGTCTCGAAATCGCGTAACTGCGTTGATCTGTTGTGTTGGCAGTGATCGTTCGTCCTTGTACCGAAGCTCGCACAGTTATTCATCTTCTCAGCCGTGCGGCACCGCGTCTTGGCGTAGCTGATCGGCTTGTGAAAGCATATAAAGCTCTTTGCGGCTCTACTTCCCTTCCAGAAACAGTTATGTTCTGTGTATATTCAATCAGGATCACACCGAGAGAGTTTAGTTATGTCTCCAGTAGTCGACAGCCTGGAATATGCACATCTAGCATGCTTCGGCACGCATGAAGCACCGAATGAGGTCTTCAATTCGACCATGGTGGAGCTAAAGACTTCAATGAATAAGAACATGCAGATATTATGTCTGAGTCGTTTGAGGTGGAAGCTCCTTTTGCGACTCGGACACACGCAGTCAATGGCCTTTATCCGAATATGAAGTCGTCAGCAATCAGCGACCGCACGGAAACATCACGTGTCGAGATCTAACGTGGTCCGCAATTCAGAATCAAGGGAGTGTCGCTACCAGAGGAGAGTCACGCGATCCGACGAAAGTCATGCTGTGCGCCTGCTCCATATACGTGGGCCGAAAGACGGCGGCGCGAGATGTTGTGAATGTCAAATCGGTGCTCGTACTGCAACTCCGCGGTATCACGGCCAGCTCCTGAGACCACGCCCCAGACCATGCGCCATTGGGAATGAGTCCAACCGCTACAGCGTGGTTGCAGCTCCAGATCGCGCCAACATGATTTCGAAGCGCGGTGAGAGGGCACCAGCAATATCGATTCCAGCACAGCAGACTATTGACCCGCTCCGGACTCCCAATACGACGGAAGACTGGGTGGTCTCTGCAGGATCGTCGCTCGACACCGACTAACATTGACGTTTGAGAACCGGCAGCGAACCAAGACTGAGCGTCGGCGACATGGATCTCAGCTTGCAAGCATCTTCTCGACTACTCGCTTCGCCATCTCCGGCTCTACAGTCCCTTCTTCACCTCGTCTCACCATCTGGCCTACGAACCACATAATCTTTCCTTTTTGGCCTTTGTTCCTCACGGCAGCGACCATATCCGGATTCTCGTCCATTATAGCCTGCGCGAATTCTGTATAAGCCTCCTCGGAAAGTGGTCGAAGTCGCAGATTCCCGTCTTCGATCAGCTGCTCCACGCTCGGTCGTGAAGTCGAAGCAAGAGGAGTATCGAATAGTGCCGACAGCAGCTGCTTTGCTGTTCGAGCCGTGATTTGTTTCTGCAGCAGATTGTAGATGATATCGGCGAGTTCTTGTGGAGTAACAGAGACATCGTCCCATGAAACCGAAGCGTCGAGGAGACCTCCCAACTCATGCAGAACCCAATTCCCTGCGATTCTGCCGAACTTGTGCAGATTCTCGTGCTCAGTCTGCTCATGCAATTTCTGCTTCAGAATCTCGATGGTTTCTTCCATGAACTCCAGTCTGTCGCCATCGTCCAGTCCGACCACAGTCTTCGCATCCTTCGGACTCAGACCATACCTGTGGACCACTCTCTCGACAGTGTCTTCAGGTAACTCTGGTAGATTCTGCTTTAGGTATTGCACTAAGTCCTCTCCAATGACCAGTGGAGGTAAGTCTCCATCAGGCATATACCGATAATCCACCTCCCCCTCTTTTCCTCTCAATCGTGTGGTCTCTGTCGCACCGAGTGTCCAGCCTCTTGTCTCCCCTTCAATCTTGCCACCACTTTCTAGGACCGAGATCTGACGATCCCATTCGGCAACAATGGCATCTTCTACAGCCTTGAATGAAGATAAATTCTTGATCTCTGTTCTTTGACCTAAACCTTCCACACCACTATACGTGGAGCCTGTCCCTGCTGTTCCGCGTTCTCGAACGGAGACGTTGACATCTGCGCGCAGACCTCCCAATTCCATTCCTGTGGTGCAGGCATCGACGCTACGTAGGATCGTTTGGATCTTGCGAACTAGAGCTGCAGCTGTTTGGGGAGAGCGGATTTGAGGTAAGGTGATGATTTCGATGAGAGGGTGGCCCGCGCGATTGAGGTCTATGTGGTAGGTTGAGAGGCCGACAGCGTTGGTTTTGGCCGTATCCTGTTCCATTTGTACCTGTTTAATCCCTATCGTGAGGCTACCCGCGCCATCGAGGTCAGAGGTTGGCACACCGTCCTCAGGTGTTAGGACAAGCTGGCCGTTTTTGGCAAAGGGTTCTGGAGGAAATAAGCTACTATATGGTATGATATAGTATGAGCTAAGCTATGGTAGAGTCTACATACCGTAGTACTGTGTTATCTGATATCCATTCGGCTGGTCCCAGTGGAAGTAGTGCTTTCGATCCCATCCACTTTGAGGTTGTATATCACAGCCCAGTGCTATTGCTGCTCGGAGTGCAGGCAGCAGAGTCGCCACCTGAAATTGAGGCTGCGCACCCGGGAGAGCTGCATCGAACAGAGCGACTTGGGTGTTTGCAGCTGCGCTCTCTCCCCCAGCCAGAGCGGGCGCACTCGAGAAGAGCTTACACGCCGTATTCAGCTCGGCATGTATCTCGATACCTACTGTGAGCTCCCATTTGTCCAGCCGCGGATCTGCCTTGACCTTTCCAGCGCTTGACAACTTCGCTTCGGCCTTCTTCCGCTTGGCTTCATCTTTCAAGTGTTTTCGGAGGGGGATGGCCGGCTCGTGAGTCGCTCGCAGAGGTGTGAGGCTTAATTTCCGACGCGATTGCAGCCATTGTGCGACAAAGCATGCTCGGGGAATGCGCGGTACACTTCGTGCTGTTGTAGCCGGGGACAGCAGAGGCGCTATGCGCGCGGCACTGAAGCTCATGTTCGTCGTGCCAAACTGGAATCCCAAGAGCTCTAAAAAGTCAAGATCCACCAAGGCACTTAGTTGCGGGTCATCCCGACGAGATGCATATAGAATAGTCCAAGGTCAAGTGTTGTACAGTTTGGATATGAACTACTCAAAGACAACGATGAGCATGGGAAGCCAACTTGACCAGACTAAAGCGTAGCGGTGCAGTTTACTTTATCATCATTGCAACCTGGTATCGCTCAACTTTTGCATATTCAGAGGCTCGCCCTTTACCGATCAGTGAAGGCGTCTTCACCCAAGTCAAATGGCGCTACTATTGTATCCTCCATGATATCCTCTTGCAAGTCCTGGCGAGTTCGACTTCCAAGCCTTCGAAAGAACATTTGCAGCCCCACGAGCAGGCCCGTCGATGTCGAGGACGATAATCGGCCTGGCCCTCTGCATTCTCCTCATCTTCTAATCCTTCATCATCGATACCTCAGGTACAAACGCACTTGTTAAGGAATAACCCACACGAGTAGCAGAAGTCGCGACCGCAGCGGCAGCTAAGAAGTAGCAATGTCATCAGTACTATCCTCGCTCTGGTCGAGGGTAACGTCGCTATGACGGGGGAGATAAACTTACAGGATATGATTGCACCCGTCAGCCTTCTCAACCAACCTTCCACATCTAGGACAAACCCGCCATTTCTCCTGCTTCGCTAACCCATTTAAAAGTCCCATTAAACTCGTGTTTTCCCGGCTTCCTTTCCCAGTCCCATCGTCACACGGTCCGAAATGAGTCTCCTCCTTGCACTTCACACAAGTACTCATGTTGCATTTCTGACAAAATGCTTGCCCGTTGTTCATACTATGCGGAGCAATGAAAGCGTTGCAGCCATTCTTCGTGTTTGAGCAATGGACCTTGCTTGCAGTGGACAGCTCTAAGTTCTTTGCGCGGTACGTTCGTACGAGTGCCGAAGGTAAGTGACGAGACACTTTGTTAAGAGGTATGGGCCGGCGATGACTGGAGGGCGGGAAAAGCGATTCGTCAGTCACTGCGGCGGTGAAGAGACGGGTGAGGCATTTGTTGCAGTGATGGCAGTCGCAGGAGAGTTGAAGTATTTTCGTATTGGCGGAGCTGGAGTCGCCACAGATCAAGCAGATTGGATCCCGTTGAGGACGATGATATCTGAGCTCTTGTGGAGGACGATAACCTTCGACCAGCTCCGTCCAAGTCGCGAGTTTGAGATAAGGTTGGATTACCAGCGTGGGAATGAAGAGTGAAGATCTTGATGGTCTGAGTCAGATGTTGTCGCCATGTCCGACACGTGAAGTTCGAGGACTTCTTCGTCCATGCTTTCGTTCTCGTGGATGTTGTGAAAGCGTTGACGAGGCGGCGAGATCATGAAAAAAAACTGTACGTTGATCTAAGCTCGATCAGTGAAGGGTGCGAAAGTGAAGCTCTATGTCCATGCAGCTGAGGTTTCCGTGTTGTTATGACATGGACTTGGCTGACTTATTAGGTAGTGAAGGAGCAACCTTGGTGTCGTTGTGTTAGCTGTTTGAGGCTATTCGCATGGCGGGGACAGCTGGTTGTTGTTGCACTGCACGTTTGCCTTCGAATCATGATGCAGCTTCAATAGGTAGCCTCGTCGTTTGCTGCGGACCACGGGGCGGCCTCTGTGGGATCAGCTCGGAGTGCTACCAATGCTGCCTGTTCGGCTGCACTTATGCGATCGTTCATGTCTTTTCATTGGATTTCATGGACCGGAGAACGCATGCGATACACGACATGACAAGGCACGATTGAGCACCAGTCAGTAGATCACATGTCAAGGGCAAGAACGTGAGCAGAATGCCGCTGGGCTCTTCATACTTACTTACATGTACATGTATGTTGAGACATGAAGATGACGTCTTCGCCGTGCAAATGCACGAATCACTTCTTCGCTTCCCCTGTTCATCGTGATACTTGAGCACTGGTTGCTATCTTTTCTCCTCACCCACGCTCAGTGCATTCATTGCATCTTCTGTCGTTTTGCCGACACTCGCTTCCTGTGCGCCAGGTCCCTCGAGGGATCCATCTGGCTTCGCAGTCAAGTCACCATTGGCAGGCTTTGCGCCAGGAAACCTGGTGCCGAGATTCTTCACCTTCTTGGCTTTCTTCTCCGGCGCAGGGGGTGGAGGATAAGCCTTTTGCTCCACCTCCTTCCACTCCTTGCTGTTCTCGAATGTCTCCTGAATGGGCGCTAAGATTTCGAGGAGTGCGGCTGTGACGGCAGGCTTTAATGTTTGGGGTTGCAGGATATCTGCTAGGTAATCCTCCTGCATCTTCTTGATGTCCGAGTAGATGAGTGGTTCAGCATCACGACGCTCAACGACAAACTTTGGGGCACCATTGTTTCGCAGCGCAGAAGCGGGGAGGAGAACGAATTCGACGAAACTGAGGACTCCGTTGCCATCCACTTGCTTAGGCGGGCAGAAAGCCTTCTTTAGCTTCTTCTTGACAATCTCAGGTGGATCAATCAGGTCAATTTTCGAGTCTGGGTCCGATGAACTCATCTTACCACCTTCTTGCAGTCCAGGAATGAGGGGATTCATCAAGTGTGCGCGCTTCTTGAAACCAATTCGTGGCAGAGCCTCGACTGCGAGGGTAAAGATCTTGCGCTGATCGACACCACCAAACTGTGCATCCACGCCGAGGTATTCTTCATCGAGTGCTTGCATCAGCGGGTAGATTTGCGATGAAAGCGGAGGACTCTCGACTTGCTTGACGACCTCTGAGCCAGCCTTAGAGGCATCGTGACCAGAAACAGATGTGCTGAGTCGGAGCAGGTCCATGAAGTATCTCGCGCCACTTTCGCCAGTCGTTTGGTAAGTGCTACCCAGAACGAACTTGAGCTTGGAGACATCGACGTTGACAGCCTTTAATGCTGCGGTCACGCAATGCTTGTAGTATTCTGCTCGGAGCACGACAAGGTCGATGGGCGCTTTGAGATTGTCGAGGAAGCCGTGAACATCTGCCAACAGCACCTTCACCTCACAGCCCGCAGCCAGGAACTCGGCAATTTTGAGCATGGGCACAAAGTATCCGCAATGAGGCTTTCCAGTCGTTGCAGTCCCCCAGTAGATGCTGAGTGGTCGCTTTCCTTCCCGCAGCACATCTTCGATAATCTCTGGGTTCAGAACTTCTTGCAGATTGCTCTTGATGAGCTCGAAGTTCTCGGCGGCCTTGCCGGTGAGCGGCTCTGGTGCAGGTGGCGTGGCCATTCTTTTCTTGTTTCTTGTTTTTCGGGACGGCTTGTCTTGTCTTGCTGTTGTCCGAAGTGAACTGGACGGCCCGCAGACCGATATACAAAATCTGTTGTTATGACGGACCGGACCGCAATCATCGTCCCCCAATTCCACTGTAAGCGCAAATCCCGGTCGCGGATCATTCACAATTCCGGGGCTGACGCTGATGACACCTGCAGTCTTGATGCAATGAGTGTTTTCCTCGGCCAGGGAAGAGGTTTGGAACCACAGTACAATGCGGCAGGTCTGTCTACGCTGGACAATGATATGATTGTACGACAAGGTCTTGGCTGCCACCATGGATGACACGAGGATAGACACGCCCACGCGCGCTGCAAAAGACGGACCTGTTCCACTGCCAGCTAACGATGCCGTCGACGCCGATGAAGAGCTGCAACCGCAGACAACCGCTACCCACACACCCACAGAGCCGCAGTCCGTCGCATCTTCACTGCAGTTCCTCACAGATAAGGCATTGAGTTTCTTGTCCACGGCAAGCAATGAAACCCTGGGAGCGTGCTTGGTAGGCCTCTGCGCAACCACGTATATGGTGCTCGGCAGGGTCGGGCTGATCGTTATTGGAGTCGCGGGTGGCGTGGTGCTGCAGGCAACTTGGGAGGGGACGCGGGGTGGGAGAGAAGATCATGCCACGAGGCTGGCGGAGGCCGAGCGACGGCGAGAGGCAGGCGTCGACCTGGTGAAGACAGTCTTGGAGTGGAGAAGCAACAGCAGGGCAGAGCTCCACGCCCAAGATAGCAGAATTGACGCCAGCCAGGCGCTGGACTACTCTTCTTTCGAGCCTGAGACTGCCGCTGCATTGGATGCCTTTACCACCGCAGTCATCAAGGACTACGTGCACTACTGGTACGATGCCACCATTCCCGGCGAGGAGACGTTTCCAGCGATTTGTAGACAAACATTCACTGCATTCATGCTATCTCTGTCAGGCCATCTTCGGCGCAAACGGGCTGCTGACAGCTTCCTCGACTTCCTCACCAACGCCAGCTCCATCCTGATTGTCTTCCTGAACGAGCTGGCTCTCGCGCTGAATGCCTCGCCCAGTTCCAGACCTGAGGAGGCGATCAGCGCATATCTACAAATGAAGCCAGAAAGCAGCCTGGCTTACATGCTCGACCAGGACTCGCAGAAGATCAAGCTGGAAGAAGCAGCGGAGGACATTCTCCAGGCGTACCTCGACCCCAAGTCCTACAACTGTCCGCCAGCCCATGCTTTCCTCAAGCAAGTACAGGCACAGTTGATTCTAGGATACAGTCTTACTAAGTGCTCGGAACCCTCGTGGATCAACGGATGGATAGTGTATGCGTTGGAAGAGTCGAAAACTACGAATGAAATCATGGACATTGTGGACGCTGGAGTTGAAGGACGAGAAAGGGTCGAGACGCCAAAGGTCGCCCAGAAGATCGATCAAGCGCAAGAAGCTATTAGTGAGCAAAAGAGCACGAGCGCAGCGGCACACAGGCGAACGATGAGCAGGGCAGAAGAGGCAATGGATGAAGCAATGCGTGAGGCGAAGAGATTGACCGAGCTTATGATTGAGGAGGATAACCGCAGGGCACAGCAAGAACGGGCCAGTCAGGCCACGCCTCCAAATGCTGCGGACAGCACTGACGCGTCCACACAAGGGATCCGAACGCCGACATCGAGCGAGAGCGATCGCGATCGTCGGTCAGAGGATTCCAGGTCAATCACTGGAAGCTCTGTGGCTGGATATAGCCGGCAGGGTCACACGAGTGCTCCCAGCACGCAATTCACAAGCTTTGATCAGATTGTGCCAAAGGTTCAGCCTACCGCATTGGAAGCATCAGAGATGCCGACCAAAGGGGCGCCGGTGCTCACTCTACTCAATGCCAACATCAGTATCTTCGATGACAGTGTCCCTGGAGAAAAAGCTTCTATCAAAGCTAAGCCGAACAATGACCTGCTCATTCAAATCGAGCCGGCCAATTCTGCTTTCCCTGGCTGGATGATTGTGCGAAAGTATGCCGATTTTGAAACCCTTCACGAGGTGTTGAGGCGCATCTCTGTCATCACCGGAACACGTTTCATCGAGGCCCATAATGAGCTGCCGAAGTGGAAAACACATACGAAAGCGTTGCTTCGTACCGAGCTCGAACGCTATCTGGCCGATGCTGTCCGCTTCCAGACACTGGCCGAGAGCGAGGGCATGAAACGCTTTCTCGAAAAGGACCAAGGTCTCCACAAGTCTGGCAGTGGCAGCAAAGGCTTCGGATGGCCGACTCCGGATGCGTTTGGCAAGTTAGGGGGAGATATGATGAATGTCCTTACTAAAGCGCCGAAGCAAGTCGCTGGCGGAGTAGCTGAAGGTGGCAAGACTGTGTTTGGAGGCGTCGCCGGTTTCGTTGGCGCTGTTGGCAACGTTGGCAAGAAAGCAAACCAGTCGAGCGCGAAGCTTAGCAGATCCACCACAAGCACCAGTATTGATAACACCGGTCGAACTGCCAGTAGCAGTCGTTCGAGCATGCAGCTTGCAGGACACGGCTCCATGCCTGATAGCTACTTGGGGACTATGGATATTGGACGCGAAAGCCAAGAGTCTTTGCGTGTCATGCCAGAGTCTACACCTGAGAGAAAATTGAGCTCAGCATCTTTTAGAAGTGAAGAGTCTAGACCTGTTCAGGCTGCTTTCTCAAGCCGTCCGGCCAGTATTCTCAGTCAGAACGACTCTGTGCAAGCGACGACTGCATCACCAGCTGCATCTGCAACGCACTTACCACCGACTCTAGACAAAGCGCCTGACCTGGATACCATCAATCTGCCACCACCTCCTTCAGAGATGCCTTCTGATTATGCCTCACCAGTATCGCCAAGCCGGAGCAGGAAGAGCACCGATCTTCGCTCTGCTGCACACTCCCTAAGTATGTCGCAGGTTGTTGACTCAGGCAACTCAACAGCACCCGCGATACCAGTCAATGCATCTAAGGTAGACACAGGTGTCAAACAAGAGCCACAGCGACACGTACCACTGACTGAACAGGAGACTTCTGTTGCAGTTGAGCTCATGTTTGCAGTCATTTCAGAGCTTTACACACTTTCAGGCGCATGGCAGATCCGCAAGACACTACTCACAGCAGCGAAGACTTTCTTGCTTCGACCTGGAAATCCACAGATCGGCTCCATTCGCGACTTGATACAAGTTTCGCTCCTCGATCGCAATCTAAGCGACGCTGGACTTGCTCATCATATATACAAGCTTCGAGCAAACACCTTGCCAACTCCCGAGGAGCTCGAGATCTGGGCGAGAGACTATCCGGAGACGACGCCGGAGCAAAAGGAGGCATTGCGGATCAAGGCGAGACAGTTGCTCGTTACGAGGGGCATGCCGCAGGCCCTGACTAGCGTCATGGGTGCCGCAGCCAGTGGAGAGGCGCTGGGTAAAGTCTTCGACTGCTTACAACTTCCGGGCGTCAGTCGAGGCCTTATATTTGGACTTACATTACAGGCTTTGAGGATCATTACACACTGAGAGGAGGATGTATGAAACCTGCGACAGTGATGCCCGTTGCCCGGCACCACTAAGCCTCGCCGAGACTGAGTCCTCTAAGAGTGCAGACCCATAAGGCTTTGTTGAAGAGATGCGCTGCATTCCTCGCAATGGCGCACAAAGAGATAAAGCCTGACTGTCAAATGTGGGATCCTACCGCAAGGTTGATAACAACGAGACCACTGTATGAGAGGGACCCGAATATGAAAGAAGCACTCAGTCACCAGAATCATGGTCTAGCAAGGCATGTCCATCCTGCTTGTGCTACCACCGTGTCATAGCTTCGAGACAGTTCGTGTTGTCCTGTACGTATTTGAATACGACGAACAGCACAGTGCGCCTTCGCGAATGCCGAATCTCAGTCCCACGCGGGATATTGGAGACAAAGAGATATTGAAGACTTACATCAGTCAGTGGCGGCTAGACTCTTGCCGAAACAAAGACAAATCATGACAGAGACAAAGATCCTCACTCAGCTTATCATCTATCGCATGCGCGCGTGCTTTGTATCGTAAAATAACAGTTACCGCAACGGCAATTCCTGCATTTCGTACTCGTCTCTCGATTCCGCCCTGCCTTTTTCTATTTGGATGCTTTGGCTGCTGACGGACCGTGAAAACTACTGTTCCTAGCAGAGGCTATCCCGAATTGCATCAAAAGCACTAAGAAACGAAGCCGGTCTTCGTACACCTCAGTCGACGTGGCTGCAGATCACCTCAACAAGAACTCGAAGCCAAGACCGTCGAGTTCTACAAGCACGGAAAATCATGCCTCGCCAATTGACTATTACACCGGCACCGTTCAAGTCCTCTTACCTCGCGATTCCACCCACACCCTTTTCGCCACGGCTTCCCATCAGTCCACTGGGATTTCCCCCAACAAAGCAGTATGATCAAGCGGCAGAACGACGCCGAGAGCAGCTGAAATCCACAGTCGATCTTGTCCCACCTCCTGCAGATCCTCTCCACTGGCTATGGCAATGTCACAAATGCAATCGCATATACCAATTAGGCGTCACCCGTCGCTGCCTTGATGATGGACATTTCTTCTGCGCGGGCACAACTACCGTCATCAAAAAGACTAGAGGCAGAAGTGGCAAAGTCGTGAGGAGACATGCTGCCTGTGCAAGTGAGTTCGACTACCAAGGCTGGAAAGGCTGGGGTTTCTGGCGAAGATCTGTAGGAGAACAAGTCAATGCCGCTGAAGCCCTGCTGAGAGCGGAGGAGGCTTTCGAGTCCACTTTAATGGAGAAGGATGGTCCTTCATGGTCAGCCAATCACTCTAGAAACGGAAGTGCCCAACGTTATTGGGAGAAGTCCCAAGCAGCGATGCAGAAGGATTGCTGGGAGAAATGCGATTACCCGAGCGAGTGTCGGTGGGGCAAACAATTTGGCGTCAAGACGCCAACTTCGGTCGCTACTATCCCGCCAACGCCGACTACTGCAACCTCATCTTCAGCAATCGCAGAGGAAGAAGATAAGGACATCGAGAGAGATGATCCCGCAACGTCTTTCGAAGAGATTTTGATTAGCCTTTCACGATCTGCTACTGGAGGCTCCTCGCCTCCAGCTTCATCTTCCGCACTTGTAGAGGGTGGCACAGGAGGCGATATTACAGACCTCCCCATGGTACCGGAAGAAGCACTGCCAGATTATCTCGAACCACTTAGTCCGACACGAACTCAACGTCAGAAATCAGTTACGGAAGGGGAGACTCCGATTGTATCTATGGACGACTTGTTGGAAAGTGTCAAAAGAAGGAAGCGGAGGAGTTCGGGACAGATCCCCAGTCCATTGGGAGCGAACCCACCAAGTCCCGTCATGGAAAAGGACATGGATCTGGGAGACGGTGCAAAGCTGGAACGATCCGCCAGCGCAAAGAGTGCTAGTGGGCAGAATCATACGGGTTCTAGTGTCCTTGAAGGTGGGTTACAGCGAGCTTTCGATGATCTTGACGTTGAAGTTACGAACGGTTTGAGTTTGCAGGAGAAGGTTGGCGGCTTTGTGAGAGGGCTGGTTCTCACTACGAAGAAGAAGAATGGTAACAGTAAGGGTAGGGCGAGGAGGAACAGTGAAGGGAGTGGAAGCAATGTTTGAGGTGTACACGTAAATGACATGTCTGTGATTGTGTGTGTGTATATATGTAATTTGTATAGAATTTGTCTCTAGTTCAATGGATACCTGAGGCTGCTAGAATATCTGAAATGCAGCATATAAAGGTCTTTCAAATCAGCATCCGGCTTAGACTGACAATAAACGCATCGAGAGATTCATTCTAGCAGGTAAACTTCCTTTGTTGTTATGTTGATCCTTGGCGGCCAATTACTGAGCTCCAAACCGGGGAAGAGGACAAAACTATCGAACTAGTGCAAATCGAAATTCCGAACTAGTGCAAAGCCTATATTCGCGCCTATTCGTACGTAATTCGCGCACATATCTAGGAATATACCCGCAGACGCATTTTATATTCAGGATAGTCGTAGCCTTAATAGATAGAGAACTTAGTAGGCC
>KZ105599.1:0-18722 GCA_000504405.2 Mycosphaerella sp. Ston1
AGTACTATTACTATACAAACCTGAACGAGCTATACTAAAGCTATCCCTAAAAGCGCTTAGACTCGCTAGCGCGATTGTATAGGGTATAGTGTAATTAGTCAGGAAAATAGAGGAAGTTACTAGTAGGGGGGGCGGGAAGTTAATCCTGCTAAGTCAATCCTGCTAGCGAGTCTGAGTAACTGAGATAACGGGTAACAAAACCTGGACGCGCGGCTGTGCCGCTGTGCTGACCTGCCAAGACCCTGGGACGAGAAGATGAATTTGGACGCTCTCGGCATCGTATGCAGAACATTCCTCAGGTACTTGTATCCACCGTGACTATACACGGGGAGAGCCGTTCGGATACATCACATAGAGTATCCGGATAACAAAACATCCCTGCAGGAAATTGCTTGACGCCAAATGTGCCAACGTGGCTGAGATGGCGTCAAAGTTTCCTCCACTGTTCCTCTAGTTCTATGCGCACAGTAGAACTACCTACCAGCAAAAGATACACAATAAAGGAGATACCCACCCCCTTCCGCCTCTCCGCGTGCATTCTTCTTCCCCTTCTTGCACGCCGCCCTTCTATCAAGCGACCCCGATGGCGGTCTTCGAGTTGGATAACGAGAAGGTCCTGGTGGTGGAGGACGGGCCGCGCGCATCCCAGGAGCCGTTTCGTGATCTCCGGTCGAGCACAGAATCAAGCGCATCTTCCTCGACAGACGATTCCATCACGAGGTGGAAAGAAACACGAGACATTGAGTCCCAGTCTCCTCCTCAGGCGACTCCAGTAGCAGAGCACTATGTTTCTGTTCGTTCAAAACTGGTGTTCCTGGCAGCCTACTTCTTTCTCAACCTATTCTTGACTCTGTCGAATAAGTCTGTGCTGGGCTCGGTATGCATCTGGAAGAAGAAGAAGAGCCTCTCGAAGAAGATCCCCATCCGCTGACGGCACGATAGGCAAAATTCCCGTGGCTCCTTACCGCAGTGCACTGTTCCGCGACGTCGATAGGATGTTTCGCCATGCTAGGCTTCGGCGCTGTCAAGCTGTCTACGCTCGGAACGCGTGAGAATTGGACCTTGGTCGCCTTCTCGTTTCTCTTCACCATCAACATTGCCATATCGAACGTATCCTTGTCGATGGTGTCGGTGCCGTTCCATCAAATCATGCGGTCGACGACACCCGTCATCACGATTCTGATCTATCGATTCGCATACGCCAGGACCTACGCAAGCCAGACCTATCTGACCATGATACCGCTGATCTCAGGTGTGGCTCTGGCAACGGTCGGCGATTACTATGCGACTCTAGCCGGCTTCACAATGACCTTACTCGGAGTGTTTCTGGTGCGTGCGCGAACATTGCTAGCAAGACGGCGATCGAAACTGACTTTTTTTTTCCGCAGGCATCGGTAAAGACAGTAGCTACGAACAGACTGATGACCGGCTCGCTCAAACTTTCTGCGCTCGAAGTTCTACTACGAATGTCCCCGTTGGCAGCGATCCAGTGCGTATTCTACGGCTATCTGACTGGAGAAGCAGACCAGTTCCGCATAGCCTTGGCGCACGGCCAGTTCTCGGGCACATTTGGCGCTGCACTGCTCGTCAACGCAACAACAGCCTTCCTGCTCAATATCGTGGGATTCCAAGCCAACAAAATGGCCGGAGCACTCACTATCACCGTGTGCGGCAACGTGAAGCAGGCGCTGACGATCTTGTTGGGCATTCTATTATTCCATGTGAGGGTGGGCATGCTAAATGCTGTAGGCATGCTCATTACATTAGCCGGCGCAGCTTGGTACAGCCAAGTTGAATTGTCTTCGCGAGCGAAACGGTAGCCCCCGACGATTTTTTTTTCTCTCTTTCTTGCATGCCCTTAGCATAGCATAGCATAGCATAGCATTAGTACCTTAGCAGTCTTCAGCACTCGATGATATCCCCAGCAAATCGAGTTTACATCCAGTATCATATATATCATATATCCTCTGGTTTCTTCCATTATTATCTAATGTAATTATGCCCGCTTTCCGACTCACTGAAAGTCCCAAGGCTAGAACACTATGGATTAATGAGGTGTTGATTTTGAAAATGCAGAGGTCGAGTTCGCTATGCGTGTGTAGGAGCTTAAGAATGGAAAGAACCAAGGTACTACATGTACCTACCTTAGCGTGTGATTCCGCAGATTAGTCAGCACATCTTCAAGAAATCTTGATAATATTCTCGTGATATCTTTTGCTCCCAAAAACACAACGACTTTTGATTAAAATGGCCCAGGAAAGCGCAGCAGAAAAAAAGCAGCCGAAATCCTTCGAGGCGCTGACGCCCGAACTTTCGCAATGGATCCTGGACTTTACGACTGGGATGGGGTTTGCCCGAACGACTCCTGTACAGGCCATGGCGATACCACTTCTTATGGGCAACAAAGACTTAGTTGTGGAGGCTGTCACAGGAAGCGGAAAGACCCTCAGTTTTCTGGTACCGTTAGTCGAGCGCATACTGAAGGCGGATGAGCCTAACAAAAAGGGCTATGTGCGATCTATTGTTGTTGCGCCCACGAAGGAACTTGCGAGTCAAATATACGATGTGCTTATTGGTCTTCTGGATTTCCACAAGCCTTCTGCGGCTTTCTTGAAGCAGGCGGCGAAGCCTGAGCCGGATAGCGAAGATGAAGATATGGACGACATCGACGTCGATGAGGTGCCGCCGGGACCATATGCTGTGCCGCAGCTTCTTGTTGGTGGTATGAATAAGCTTGCGGAAGACCTTGCGACGTTTTCTCAGCTGGGCCCGAATATCCTTGTTGGCACACCAAAGCGACTGGTCGAAGTTTTGCATTCGTCACAGGTGGTAGTGAAGCGACACTGGTTCGATTTGCTCGTCCTTGACGAGGCAGATCGTCTGCTCGATCCCAATTTTCAACCTGATCTGCAGCGTATTCTAGACATTGTACCCAAGGAGAGACGAACGGGTCTGTTTAGCGCATCAGTCTCGGAGGCAGTCGACGAGCTGGTCCGAGTCGGTATGCGCTATCCTTTCAAAATCAGCGCCAAAGTGCGAAGCAAAAATGGCGCGCTGGATAAGCGCACACCGGAAAGTCTGAAGCTTTATCACTTGATCACGAAGCCTTCTCTGAGAATACCACATCTCAAGCTAATACTGCAGCACAGTCAAGCCGAGAAATCGATCATCTATGTGTCTACTCGTGCAGGCGTAGACTATTGGAATCACATTCTACAAGCACTGCTCGGCATGCCAGTATATCCCCTTCACGGCGATCACAAAGCTGCCATTCGGATGAAGAATTTGCAGCGATTCCGGGATGCGACGTCCTCAGCAATACTCCTCACTACGGATGTCCTAGCACGAGGTATTGATATACCTGATATAGATCTGGTAGTACAACTGGATCCGCCGAAACAGCCCAAGGACTTCATCCATCGATGCGGACGTTCAGGTAGAGCAGGTAAACGAGGCATGGCTGTCACGTTTTTGAGCGAAGGCGGAGAAGAAGATTACGTGAAATACTTGAGTCTACAAGGCACGCCGCTCGAGCCATATCCTGACGCTGCGAAATTGACAGCCAGCGATGCCAGAGAAGTCACGAATGCGATTCGTAACGTGCTTCAACAAAAGCGAGAGCTGCACGATCGGTCTCAGAAGGCATTCGTAAGCTGGGTTCAAGCGTACAGCAAAACTCTGCCTACAGATATCTTCGGTGTGCGAAAACTGGACTGGGCTGAGACAGGCAGAGCGTGGGGACTCTTACGCTGGCCAAAGATGCCGGAGTTGAAGCGCCACTTCCCCGAGGCCGTGGAGGACAGAAAACACGGTCTAGACCTCCCAGTCGACTTTGACCTCAACGCCGTCGCTTATGCAGACAAAGTGCACGAAGGACAACGTCTTGCAGACAACGCCGCTCGAGCTCGTGGCGAGAAGCCGCAATTGTCTTCGCAGTTGAGAGGTAAGCTTGCCGAGCAGAAGCAGAGGAAAGAGCGAGCATGGACAAAGCAGAAAGGCGCCAAAGTCGTGAAGGAGGAGCGACGGGAGCGGAAAGAGGTGAGAAGGAAGGCAGAATCGCATGCCAAGATGAGTGACGCCGACAAGGCAAAGGAGAGAGCACTGGAAGACTTGATCAGTAAAGTCAGAGCGCGGAATGCCGAAGCGGGAGATGACTTTGAGGGTTTTGATGATTGATGCTACCTACTTCTAGAACTAGCACCTCCACCTCCTGTACCATTGTACGATGCATGTATGTACTGATTGATCAGACATATACTACCTACCCACCTTACTCTCCCCGGGCTGTTTTTGTTGTTGGTTCAGGTTGCCCGGGCATCACATGATGATTACCTTATACTCGTCTCGCGTGCGCTCCAAATCTCGAAAAATATCTCGCTTTCCACATTCGATTATCTTACCCCTGCCAAATTGCCTTAACGTGCCTTCCTTTACTCGAGTTTAGTGCTGCATCATGCATGCTAGTCTAACCCTAAGCGAATAATGGCTGGGGAAGCTTGGAACTAGCGCGCGGATCGCCCTGGCCTTTGCAGACGTTCTTTCTACTCCGACAGACTTGTGAACAGCTTCTCTTCCATCTCACCTTCACATCCGAACATTGACACAACTTCACCACCTTTCGCAACCTCAAGTCAATCATTGTTGCAGAACCAGCTCGTGCGACGCCATTCGCCTACACTGCATCAGCTTGCGACCACATTCTTCTTCACCACGCTCGCAACTTTGTTGACGTTCCTCGACCGTCCGATCAGCTCACAACTCAATTGGCAAGAGCTCTCGACCTCACTTCGACACTCACGACCCACACACACACTACAACATCGACAGTCGCCATCATAGGTGGTTCTCAGGCTCTCGTGGAGCTCGTGCACAGGTTACAGCAGGATAAGCAGCAACTGATGTTGATTGATACTGACCACATAGCCACCGACATGTCTTCAAACAGCTTTTATGGCAGCTCTCCCACGGTCGTGCTCCCATCTATGCCATCGAACCAGTACTTCGCCAACAGTCACTACGCGGAACAGCACAACAGCAATGCACACATGCTCAATGGAATCTCTCCCAACGCCACCACACCCAACGGCATCGTGGACGCTAATGCACACCAATCAAATGTTACAACTCCAGGCTCGATCGCAGGTCGCAAGCGCTCTCGCGGTGACATTTTCTCTCCAGACGAAGATGGGCTATTTGAAGACGGCTCGACTGTCACTTCTGGAGCCGACGTTTCCAGCAAGCCTCGAGGCAAGCCGGTCTATGGTCCGGGAATGACTGTCCTCTATCCTGAAGACCCAGGCTACCAGGCCTGTGCCGAATCGCAATCCGGAACCTGGAAAGAAGAGCAAGATGCTCGACGGCCATTCGCACTTGCGCACAACAAGCGGCCAAGTGTGACTTCGCGCAAGTCGCAGCGCATGGACTCCAAAGCAATTGGACCGGATGACCTCGCACAGCTCGTCCTGCCTTCTACAATTCGCGAAGCCACCACCGAGCCGCTCATTGACGAGGTTACCCGGCGTCTGGGTATCAGCTGGACTCGTATGGACTCTACGGAAGTGCGCCAGATCAATCAGAGATCGTACTCCAAGTGGATATCCAATCACTATCCTCAGCTACGAGACGTGGCCATATGGTTCGAGAACAGCGCTCTCGACATTTACCTCGTTTCATGTCTCAATGCCTACAACGGACAGCACGAGTACTACATCTTCTCTGAGGATCTGACAGAGGCTCGCCTAGTCACGACCGATCCCAGTCAGCTCATCCCACGCCTTCAGATGCTGCCAGCGCTACACCTAGCGGCTCCAGGTGGCTTCCTCAGAGCGGAGACTGATCCGATCACTGCTGCTCAGAACGAAGCTACTGCTGCAACAGGGGCACGCCACAGTCAGGTGAATGGATGTGCCGCACATGCCATGGAGCTGGATTGATAGCATTGAGGAGGTCCTTTGCTTTGCTTTTCAGTCACTGTACTTTCTATCTAAACACGGAATAAACTAAAAGAAGGCGTCTCTGGAAACGTCGAGTCCGGCGGCTGATTTAACGAGAAATGGACCTGCGCTCGAGCGCTGGAGTTGAGTTTGCTTTGCTATGGTTTGCGTGGCATCCGATGACCTTCGGAGGTTCGTTCGGGGTTGATTCTACGGGTGTGTTGTATTGCTACTGCTAGACGTACTACATAGCGCTCTCTTATACTCCACGAAACACGAAATGCATCATGAACATGATTTCCTCGATATGTGACAGCAATGTGAGCCCCTGATAATGTCGTGAACACTACAATGTCCTGTTGTGCGTGGCAGCAGAAGACCTTGTCTTCTCAATGATGTTATAGTGGCGCCTTTGAAAGACTTGGTCCCATGTTCAGTTTGGCCGAGCTCGAGACACATCCCAGCCTAACACAGCACCAGCACAACGACACACACTTCCACCCTCATCTAAATCGCATAGTCCCCTCCCTCAACACCGCAAATATGGCCGAGGGAATGTTCTACGTGAGTCGCAACTGAATGCGCGGTGACTTTGGCTGACCACAGCGTCCACGATACAGAATGTGACCAACGGCTACGTCGAGGGCGTAGTGCGTGGCTACCGAAACGCACTGCTCACGAACCAAAACTACGGCAACTTGACTCAATGCGAGAACATCGACGGTAGGCGTAGCGGAGGCAGCAGAATGGGGAGGACCTCAAGATGGCTAAGGATGTGGAAACAGACGTCAAGCTGCAACTCGGACCTGCGTATGGCGACTACCTCGCCTCCCTCCCTCCAAACCCATCCACATCCGCTCTCGCCGACAAGACGCTCGACAAACTCGTCGCCGAGTTCCGCTATGTCCAGGCGCAGGCCACAGGGAGTCTCGCCAAGTTCATGGAATACTTGACTTATGCCTACATGATCGACAATGTGGCGCTCCTCATCACCGGCACACTGCACGAACGCGACACGAAAGAGCTGCTGGAGCGCTGTCATCCGCTCGGCTGGTTCGAGACCATGCCCGTACTCTGCGTCGCGACAAACATCGAGGAGCTCTACAACTCCGTCCTGATTGAGACTCCGCTGGCGCCTTACTTCAAGGGCAGCATCAGTCACCAGGACTTGGACGAGCTGAACATCGAGATTATTCGCAATACACTATACAAGAACTACCTTGAAGACTTCTATCGATTTGTGAATGAGGAGGCTGGGATCAGTGGCACGCCTACAGCATCTGTGATGAGCGAGGTATTGGAGTTTGAGGCAGATCGCAGGTCAATCAACATCACCATCAACTCATTTGGCACAGAGCTGTCGAAGCAGGACAGGAAGAAGCTATATCCCAACTTTGGAAGACTGCACCCTGAAGGAACATTGATGCTGAGTAGAGCGGACGATGTGGAGGGCGTGCGAATAGCAGTCGACGGCGTTCACGACTACCGGACTATGTTGGACCAGACTGGTATGGGAGGCAACTCTCTGGGCAACCAGTCCGGTGGTATTGGTGGGGACGAGGGCAAGAGTCTGGAAGATTTGTTCTACCAGAAGGAGATGGAAATCGCAAAACTGGCCTTCACATATCAGTTCACGCACGCGGTGGTGTATGCGTGGGTCAAGCTGAGGGAGCAGGTGAGCCGATCTTTTCTTCCTGAAAGCATTGCAACGACCAAGCGAGGTGAGCTAACACTGGTGACAGGAAATCCGAAATATCACATGGATATCAGAATGCATTGCACAGAACCAGAAGGACCGAGTCAATAATTTCATCAGCGTGTTTTAAGCATAGCAAGCGGCAGCTCGCATGCTCGAAGCCTAGGAGTGACTTCTTTCAGAATGGACATCGTAGCATAGAAGGATGCACATTAACAGAAATGTATCAACATCTTGCAGCGACGAGGCATTCAATGTGACGATGACTTATAGGAAACGCGTGTGATATGCACATCGATACCTGTGAGACGTAGTATAAATGACACGGACGATGTAGAACCTGATTCGGTGATATGTTATGCTGAACTCTCCGTCGGCATATAAGTAAGGTAGGTACCTGTACTGAGCGGCGGCCTGTGTCATTGCCTAAGAGTGAAGATGATTGTATGGTGACGAGGTGAACAGAATAGAGTTTAGGAGCTGGAGCTCGAACTAGAATTTCCAGTCGTAACCTCCCATCCGCACCTTTTTTACTTTCTCACCACCAAGATTGCTACGTTTGAATCACCTCACTAGCAATCATGTCTCGCACAAAGTACAGAGGCGGCGCACAAGCACGAGCGCGCGGACGTGGTGGCAGAGGTAAAGGAGGAGGCGGCGGCGGCGGCGGCGGCGGTGGTGGTGGTGGTGGATCGAGAAACCAATTTCAGGACAACCGAGTTTCGTTTGACAAAATCGACAAGACGAACGAGAAATTCGAGCGATACTATAACACCATTTCCCTCGTGCCCGAAGGTCCTGAGCGCACCGCATTCTGGACACACTTGCGCAAGGAATTGCCGAACTCGTGGCGCTTCACTGGATCGAAGGGACATGCTCTTTCGGTCAGAGACAATCTGGTTACTCGCTTTTTTCCTGTTCTGAAGGGGATCAAGCATGAAGGCAGATCGGTGGATCTGCCGCAGCCTATTGCTTGGTATCCCAATGGGTTGGCTTATTCCATGACTACGCCGAAGAATGTCGTGAGGAAATATGAGCCGTTCAAGGACTTTCAGAGGTTCTTGGTCAGCGAGACTGGCGTGGGCAACATCAGTCGTCAAGAGGAGGTCAGTATGATTCCGCCGCTCTTGTTGGACGTCGAGCCGCACCACACCGTGCTGGATCTGTGTGCTGCGCCGGGCAGTAAGAGTGCGCAGTTGGTGGAGCTGTTGCATGCGGGCGAGGAAGATAGGGTTGCAAAAGCGATTGAGCAGGTCAAGCGTGGAGAGATGAATGGAGAGGCCAGTGAAGATCACGGCCGCGCCACAGGTATCCTCATGGCCAACGATGTGAACTACCAACGCGCGCAAATGTTGGTGCATCAGGTCAAGCGCCTCAACTCGCCGAATCTGATTGTCACTAATCATGATGCGACCATGTTCCCTTCCATCGCGATGCCGTCAGGCAAAGATGGCTCAGGGAACAAGACGGGTAAGTGGCTCAAGTTTGACCGCATCCTGGCAGATGTCCCATGCAGTGGAGATGGCACTTGCAGAAAGAACCCAGGCATTTGGAAAGACTGGACACCACAGAACGGCCTTGGGCTATACATCACACAGGTTAGGATCCTGACGAGAGCGCTGCAAATGCTGAAGGTGGGTGGCAGAGTCGTCTACAGTACCTGCAGCTTGAACCCGGTCGAGAACGAGGCTGTCATCGCATCGGCCATCGAGAGGTGCGGTGGATCTTCCAATATCAGACTTGTCGACTCTTCAGACAGACTACCTGAGCTTAAGCGGACACCAGGTCTGAAGGATTGGAGTATAATGAACCGCAATGGCACGATCTACGAGTCCTGGGCTGAAGCGGCTGGCTTTGAGCAAGAAGGTAGTAAGATTGTTCCCGGCATGTTCCCTCCTGAAGCCGAAGAGGACATCCCACTCGAAAATTGCTGGCGTGTGTACCCACATCAGCAGAATACCGGCGGGTTCTTCATTGCTGCTCTCGAGAAATTGAGTGAAGTTCGTGCTAAGCCAGAAGACGAGAGCAAGTCGCAGAACAGAAACTGGACATTCAACAAGGCTGTCGTCCCCGAGAAGACTGCATTCACCGAAACCATAGCAGAGATTGAGAAGGGACATCTCGACGAACCAAGACGTGTTGATGATGTGCCTACTGTCACTGCGGCTCCTCTGCAAAACAGCTCCACTGGAGACGCCCCTACTGTTGCCGGTGCTAAAAGATCTGCACTCGAAGAGTCTCCAGAGTCTCCAGCCAAGAAGCAGCGGATAGGCGACGCGGCGGCGGCTCCAGATACTGCCATGGCTGAGAATGGTCACAAGGTTGGTGTGACAGGTGAGGTCAAAGATGCAGTCAAAGAAGCGCCTTTCGAGCAGAGTGTCCCTCCAGAATCTGCGCATCAGTCGAAGCGACAGGGTGCCGATGCCAACGAGGAGGCTTTCAAGTATCTCGACTCTCAACACCCGGAACTGGTAGGTATCTACAGCTTTTACGAACTTCACTCTGCATTCCCCCGCGATCGCTTCTTGGTCCGTAATCCTGCTGGGGATCCGGTCAAAGGCATTTACTATACTGCAGAATTGATCAAACAGATCCTCGTGTCGAACGAGAATCGCGGTATGAAGTTTGTCCACGCTGGAGTCAAAATGTTTATGAAGCAGGACGCCCAGGGTCAAGACATTTGCAGATGGAGAATTCAAACAGAAGGTCTTCCCATCATCGAAGGCTGGGTCGGAGAAGGTCGAGTTCTGACATTGAAGAAGCGTAGCACGCTGAGAAAGCTCCTTGTGGAAATGTTCCCCAAGGTCGCCACTGACAAGCATGAAGATGGCACCGAGACAGGGGGCTGGAAGGACCTGGGAGAAGTCGGCGAGGCAGTCAATGCTTTGGGCGGGGGCTGTTGCGTTCTCAGAGTCGAGGCCACTCCTGATGCAGGCGAAGACGAGTTCAAGGAGGGCTTGACGCTACCGCTCTGGAGAAGCAAAGCCAGTGTCAATCTCATGCTACCCAAGGAGGATCGGAGAGCAATGCTTTTGCGTATCTACAACGAAGATGTTGAGCTGATCAACCACTCGGATCCTAAGCAGAATGGCGGAAAGGACTTCAAGCGGGAGGCCAAGTCCGAGCAGGAGATTAAGAAAGAACCAGAAGTCAAGCAAGAGCCGCAAGGTAGTGTATCGGCTCAGGCTGATGCTGAAGAGCTCCAAGAGCGCATCAAGAATGAGAACGATGATGACGATGATGACGAGGCAATGGGAGGCGTACTAGTCGATTAAGTTATAGGACTGCCAGCTACGGACTTGGGCGCTATTGCTCTCGAGCAGGACGAAATCACCAGACAAGACCAGATGGAGACACAGCGTCTCGAAGTCTTGGAAGACGAGGACAGGAAGATCGCTGAGGCTATGCCGGAGAGAGCGGGCGATGCAAATGCTGACGAGTCTAATAAGACTTTCTAAGAAAAGCCAGCTTACTGTGTTTCTGACGCTGTGTTCTCGGCCTTATCTGGTGTGCTCGCATATAGAGAAACCCACAACACGTATGCACCCAGGCATGGCATATCCAAGCAGATATGTATTCCATGCCACGTCGATGTCATGGACTCTAGGGTACATGTACCTGATTTCGTGCTCTGCCTGCATGTGGAGCCTAGGCTGACAGGCGCAGCAGCAGCCTCTTCATTCACGCAAAAAACTGGTCTTTAGATAGTACCTTACCTTAATTAGTATCCTCTCGAAGGTGCAGGTGAGAAACTAGCTTCATAACTAGACCCCCACAGTAAGCAGTTTCGTTCTAGCCAGACAAGACCAGACAACCTCACTGCCTCCCTTACCTCACTCATCACGGACGGCATCTTCCGCTGCGGCTCAATCACAATATCACCGACTGCCCCAGGTTCTTCTCCAGCCGCCTACCGAGGTATCCTGGATAGCCAAGCCAAGCCCTCTTCTTCCAAGACACTTCCCCTAGTTCTAGCCTTTTGGGGCTTGCCCATGCCCATGCTCGAGACCTCGTAGTGTTCTGTACGAAGTGTATGTAGTAGTGTGATCTCGATTCTCGAAGAACTTCGAACTTGCTTGCTTGCTTGGTTTTATTATATGCCGAGCCGCATACCCCACTCCTTATCCTCCTCCTTATCCTGCAGCGCTATATACTACTCCCGTTTTTGTATTTACAGGCTAGGCGACACCTGCTTGCTTCTCGTCTAGGAGGTAGGGAGGCTGGGATGGGCAGGGCAGGATAGATTCTAAGATACGAGGTTTCCTTACACCGGCGTTAGCTGTAAGACGTCAAAATATAGTCCTAGTTCAAGCAATACCTTACCTACATGTATCTATATACAGTCGGAGGCTATTTTAGTTGATATGTAGAGCCATTATAGGGGAGTAGTGGAAGGGGGCAGGGCGTGATGAGAATGGCAGTATTCCGGCTGTGATACTTTTCAGGTCCAGGTAAGGTCAGGTAGTTTTAGCAGTCTATAGCCGCTGCCACGCGGCAGACGGACGAGGGGGATCGTAGTCTACGACTTTTTCTGAAAAGGCGAAAACTTCTCTTATCGCGGTCTTGCCTGTGCTGGGTGCTGCTGGTGCTGGAAGGATTGCGAGTGGCGCATGGCATCGCATCCACACGCAATCCATACAGTATCTATGCCCAGTCAGGTGTGTCATCTCTTTCTTTCTCTTTCTTGTTCTTGTTCTTTTTCTTCTTCTTCTTCTCCTTCTTCCTCTTTCTTCTTTCTTCTTGGAATATCCACACTTTCTATTATTATATATTACCATCTTTTTACACAAACACACAAACACACACACACACACCACTTCCTTTTTTGGGGTGGGCCGGGGGAGGACTCGTCCCTTTGTTTGCGCGTCTGGCGTCGTAAAATTGCGGTTACGATTCTTTCTGCCCATGATGGTGCGTAGGCGATTGCCGACATCTCTCGCGCCTACGGCAATCAGTGGTTACGAAGCCCTGAATCACACCACCGAGATTTATTGAAAGACCTTGTGGTTTTTTTCTATTTATTTTTCTCGCTCACGCTCTCTCTATCTACCTCTCTCTCTCTCTGCCTCGCGAGATAGAGAAGAACTTCTTCTTTCTGCTCACACGGTCTTCTGGTGCTCGCCCTTCGCGGGCTGAGCCTGGAAATGTCTCTGCAGCAGCGAGCTTTGTGGGGCACCGCGCCTCCGGAGCCCCGCAGGTACGCATATTTTAGAGTCGTTGGATGTTGGGAGTAGTTGATGTTGACTAGACTAAAATCATGATAGTGTCCTTGCCAACTGGCCTACGGTTCTGTTCTCATGGTACGGCCCAGGACAGCCGTGTGCGTGTGCACGAAGTCTTCATTATCACTAACATGAGAATACAGGTGGTGCACTTGCTTCGCAGCTGTCATCATTGTGACTCGAGTTCTGGGGCGGAAAGTCAGAAGCAACAAGCTCTTTCGCGAAGATTGGACTATGCTAGCTTCGATTGTGCCTCTGTTCATTCGAATGATCTTGATTCACTTCGTCTTGAGCTATGGCACGAACAATGTCGACACCGTGGGACATCAGTACACCGAGCAGCAATTACATAGGCGGAGCATCGGATCAATGCTCGTCTTACCCGCGAGGATCTTCTACGCTCTCTACATTTGGGTCTCAAAGTACACGATTTCCGAATTCCTCAAGCGCATAACAGGCCGGATCTGGCGGAAGAGATATGAATGGGTGCTGCAAGGCATTAGGGTGTTTCTGGGGCTGACCTTCATTGGGGTGGTGATCGCAACCTTGAGTGAGTGTACACCCTTTGATCACTACTGGCAGGTCGTGCCGGACCCAGGACCACGTTGCCGACAGGGCTTCGTTCAACTAGTCGTTATGGGGTCGTTCGATATGGTCACTAATGTCCTACTGGTGGCGTTTCCTATACCCGTGGTTCTCAGCTCAGGCCAGACGTGGAAACGAAAGCTTCAGATGATCGCGCTCTTTGGGTTCTCGATTCTGATGATCGGCATCACTGCTACTCGCATGCCCAAAGTCATCAGCCACGGGGGCAGACAGCAATATCGGTCGGTGTGGGCATCAGGCGAAATACTCGCTTCGGCGTTTGTCTCGAACGCGGTCATTCTCGGGTCATTCCTGAGGGACAAGGGAGAGAAGAGGAACAAGTTCCGGAAGTACAGTGTGACCGAAAGTATGGAGCGGGCGGCCATCAAGAGGTCGAAGTTGACACGCTTGCAATCCAATGAGAGCGATGAGGAACTGTTCTATGCTATTGGCTGCAGGCCTCCTGAGCATTTACGATCCCAACGAAGCTTCTCTGCTCGACCTGCACCTCCTGCACTTTCAGCATGTGAGACAGCAAACACGAGGCATGAGCGCGCGGACACGTCCCTCGGGGCGCTCATTGATGGGGACGACGAGAGCGACGACGGAGGCATTTCGCCTACACAGACGAGAATCGCGCAAGTCTTGCCATCGCCAGCACCTTCGACGGCGCCAGGATCTCACGACCCAGAGGATGAATCGTGGGCCAGCAGGTCGAGGAAGGCCAGCAACACTAGCTCGGCCGGGCCAGGGATTTCTGCATACGACTTTGCGCATGGGCCTGCAAATACAGACTTTGGTCAAGCTCGATCTGCTTCTGCATTCTTACGCAACGTAGGTGGGCGCTTCCACGTGCCAGACTTTGTACGCGAAAGTCGAGATTGCGGCGGCTCAATGCCGCATCGACAACGAAATGCGCACAGAACTCGAACTGCATCGGCTCCAATTGGGGTTCTTGGTCCCATGCTCGAACGACATGAGACGGATGTATCTCTGCAGGATGCTGGAGGACTGTTGATGTCCAGTCCATTCAGCGCGAGACCGCCAACCAATCCGCCATGGCCGGGCCCAGCTAGAACACGAACTCGAGGCACCGATGAGGACATTGAGCTCGAAGACATTGGCGGACTCCTATCAGACGACAGAGAAGCCAGTGCTGCGACACTGCGTCGAGTGATGGAGCGTCGGGAGTCCCGACAGGAGGGCGCGTTTGCAGAGAGTGCCACGTCTCAGCAGGGCGGATTTGATGACATGGTATTGCACGATCCAGGAGGCCTGATGAACGGGTGAGATGAAGCTTGGTATTTGCTGTTGTTGTTTATTGTTTTGTTGTTGTTGTGGCTTGAGATACCCCCGCGCGAACAGTACTTGTGTATAGCTGTCTGTGATTATCATTACTAAGGCTCAGGTAATTTGGCAGCCAAAAATCTGCCTGAGGCCGACATAACCTGCTTATCTTTCTTTTGCAAATGGGATCGAGTAAAAAGCAGCACCTGGCAGGCTGGCAGCAGGAAAGCGCCGTGGCAATTGCGATATGCCGTGCCCGTGCCATTGCCATTGCCGTGCCCATGCGAGCAAAGCCACGCTGGAGCAGGCGACCGAGGCATGGCATGGCATGGCGTGGCATAGCATAGCATCGCAGTACCGCAGTTGGTCACCTTACCGTATGTGCAGGTCGCAGTAGAACTACTGTGAGAACTACTGTAAAACTACTCCAACTATCCTCTACTAACTGCACTTCTAACTCGCCCGGACTCCGGAGGTTGCAAGGCTCTATCAATTCCCCGTCTTTGTTCTGGCAGTAGTTCTATCACGCTATACTACTATTCCTGACTATGCTATAGAACTACTGTATGTATGCTGTATACTACTGTATGCTGTACTTCTTATTACTACTACTACCACTACTATACCTTACCTGCTATACCTTACCCAGAGATGGACGTCGCATCTCGCCGACAAGAAGAACTAGAACTATTCTAGAGCCGCCGCCCGCCGCCTCGTGGTTCGAGAACTACCCGACGTGACCGACTGCCCGGCTCACCGACTCACCGACTGACCGAGAGCGACCCCGACCATGCCGCTGCCTGGCGCTGGCAAGAAGAGAGAGCGCGAGAGCGAAGGGGAAGTGCAGGTGCAGTTGCACGTGCAAGCGCCGCCGCCGCCGCGACTCACGCCCGACGATGGCTCGACTGCTGCTGCTGCTGCCAACGCCGCCGCTGTCACCGCCACCGCCACAGCCACCGGCGCGACGTCGCGCTCCGCTGCCGGCGGCGTGTCGACCACGAATTTTCGAAATGTCTCGGCGTGCAATCGGTGCCGGAACCGCAAGGTATGTGTGATCCGCGTCTGTCTGTCTGTCTGGCTACACCACACACGCAGAGCCCCCAGATTGCTGATAGAGCAATCTGGCTGCAGAATCGATGCGATCAAAAGCTGCCCAAGTGCACCAACTGCGAGAAAGCCAACGTGCGATGCGTGGGCTTCGACCCCGTCAGCAAGCGCGAGATTCCTCGTAGCTATATCTATTATCTCGAAACGAGAATCAAGAATTTGGAGGCTCTCCTTGATGCTCATGCCATAGCATATCCGCCTCCGAGCCAGGATTTCGCCATCAGCGATACCATCAAACCCGGCATCAATGTCCCGTTTCCCGTGCAAGAAGAGGCCTCTCCCCACGTGCCTGAGCCCGCCGCACAAGTGCAGCCGCCACCGTCGACTCTCGATCCCGCTCTCCGAGAGCGGGACGAGGGCGAACGACTGGAGAAACTGGTCAACGATGTCGGCATGGTCTCTGTTCAGGGCGCGGGTGATGCACGCCTGCTGGGCTCCGCTACGTCGGGTATTTCATTTGCCAGAGTCGTGTTCGCTGCTGTGAAGAGGTCGGTGAACCAACCGCCCACGCCTTCCGAGAACGCAGGCGCCGCGAAACCGACAAAGCTGTCTGCATCCGAGACTGCTGGCGGCGCGACCTCGATGCGAGATTCATTCTTTGGCCTCCATACCAAGCCGACCATCAAGCCAGCTCCGTTTCCAGACAGGGAACTTGGTCTCCGGCTGACTGAGCTCTACTTTGAGCACGCTAACCCGCAGATCCCTGTGCTACATCGAGGAGAGTTCATGATTCTCTTCGACCGGGTCTATGCCACAGATGCGAAGAAGAGAACTCCTAGAGAGCTGTACATACTGAACATCGTGTTTGCTATTGGATCAGGCATCATCGTGGACTCGTCCATTATTGAACAGTCAGTGGCCGCCACAGATTCGGCTGCTGAGTCCGGACCACCGAATAAGAAAAGACAGAGGGTAGCAAACCACCAATACCAGCCAGAGGAATATCACAGCTCTGCCATCATCCACCTCGAAAGTTTCCTGGGCTCTGCCTCTGCGGGCGAAGGAGTAGGCGGTGGCCTCGAGGAGCTACAGGCCGTCTTACTGCTGGCTGGCCTGGCTCTGCTACGGCCAGTGGCGCCAGGACTGTGGTACATCATCGGTGTTGCTGTACGTCTGAGTATTGATTTGGGCCTTCATATCGAAGACATCGATCACGATCTCGACAATAGAGCGACGCATCCGGATGTCGATCTTTCCCATGATGGTTCAGGGCGGAAGCAGTGGACTCGAGACCTTCGGAGGAGACTTTGGTGGTGCGTCTTCAACCTAGACAGGCTGGTGTCTTCATGTGTGGGACGACCGGTATCTGTCAGCGAGGCAGTTGTCACAACTGAATTTCCGAGTATGCTTGACGACAAATATATTACACCCTCTGGCTTTTTCAAGCCACCCAACTATGTGGAGCGGCCGAGCTACAAACTCGTCACGCGCCATTATATTCGGCTGAGACTGCTGCAGTCAGAGATCCTCCAGGTGTTGCAGCAGCGCCAGGCAGACCAAGCCCGCAGACTCGGTGCTAACAGTGGCAACGACTTCATCCTGACGGGACTAGAGTCGCCCTTCCTACGGCCTTTCCACTCTTTTCGGGATTGGCGTGCAAATGTAGACCGTAGACTGCTAGACTGGAAAGAGACATCACCCCCGCAGTACGACACTGGTGTGGGCTTCAACCCGTTGTTTCTGGACCTGAACTACTGGCAAACTGTAATCATGCTGTACCGACAGTCATTGTCGGTGCCCGAGCAGCTTGCTAACGAGTTGAGTCCTGCGACTGGAGACGATGTGCAAAGCCCAGGTAACGTGAACTTCGAGCTCGAGGAGGATAAGCAGATGGTCTTTCTCAAGGTTGCGGAGGCAGGACAGATGGTATTGAGGATATACCGACAACTTCACAGGCTGAAGCTGGTCAACTATACCTTCTTGGCAACTCATCATCTGTTTATAAGCGGTAAGTGGGGTAGTGCGAGCCTGAGAGGGCTCCGCTCTTGCTGACACAGTCAGGTATATCGTTCCTTTACGCTATTTGGCACTCGACACTAGTGCGATCGCAGATGACTATCGACGACGTGGATTTTACCGTCTTGGCCGCCACTTCTGTACTAGGCGACCTCATACCCATGTGCCCTCCAGCGGAGGCATGTCGAGATTCATTCGTTCGCATGAGCAAGGCCACGATATCCATGGTAATGAGCACCACAGGATTTGGGAACCGTTCCACCCTGGGCACACAGGGGCTCAACAGTTCTGAAGGATACTTGGGAGGTTTTCTCGAAGCAAGCAGAGTAAAGCAGGAAGCACAAACCTTGTCAAATCCCACAAGTCGCCGGCAACTGCCCAAATTCGACATGAATCTCAAAGAGCTGTTCTCGGAAGAAGAAATCGCCAGCCGGCCACTTCATCATCAAGCCAAACTACAAGGATTCTTGCGACATCTCCCGAAGCAGCCTGCGATTTCTCCACAGCTCCCCACCACTACAAGTCCACGAAACAGTGACGCTGCATCTCAATCTTCACAAATGCAGGCGCGCCCACAGGGAAACTCACCCGGCGGCGGATCATCATTCCAGCAACAGCAACAGCAACAGCAACAACAACAATCACAGCCCCATGGCCAATCACATGCTTATCGACCCTTTACAGCAGACACTCTCTCGGGTGCCAGCTCGACGGAACACGACAACTCGCTTGACAATCTTGATTTCCTCGGCGACTTCCCCATCACAGATGCTGCCAGTTCCCACAATCATAATTTCTGGGGTCATACAAGCGATGGCACAGATCTGGGGTTTGGTAACGGTGGATTTGACGCTAGTGGAGCATGGGAAGCATCCGGAGAAGTATTCGATACGTTTTTCTTCGGAAATGTATGATTTCACCCTTTTGGGGGGGGGG
>AWYF02002799.1:0-31121 GCA_000504405.2 Mycosphaerella sp. Ston1
TTGGGGTAGTAGCGCTCGATGATAACCTTGGCGGACTTCTTCACAGTCTTGGTGCGGACGCGACCCATTTTGGCGGTATTTGCGAGTGTTTGTGATGGTCGAGGATATCAGGATGTCGATGGGCGTGCAGTCGGAAATTGAGAAGACGAAATCTGTTGGTGGTCGCGCCAAGAGCGATTGCTCGGATCGGAGAAACTCCCTCCGAGCGAGAACCACCTGCTCCCTCCTCCAGGACCTTCACTGCCACCACCTCGCCATCATATTATCACACTCATAACGAATGCAATGCCTGCCAGCTTGGATCAAGCACATCCCAAGCGCCACTAAAACCACGTTGCGCATTACAAGAACACCCTTCTTCTCGCCAAAGATGCGGTTTCAGCGATAGCTCCACATGCACTTTCTGCTTGGTGCACTCTGCTCTCGAGCGGCGCAGCAGTGCTCTCCAGGTAACTACCTGGTAAATATATCTTTGGCAACACTGGTGCTGGCATGCTCCGAGATCCTTCCATATGCTCCCCAGTATGCATACCGTCTACCTATCGAAGAACAGCAGTCTGCGGCCGGATTCCCAAGTTGCGCCCGACAAATCTACCGAGACTTACTCCACCTTGTCCATACATCTTCATGCTGTTCAGTGGCACAGTAGCGGCAAGCCTTTCGCTTGCTTCATAATAACACTGATTATGTAGCACGCCCAAAGGACATATACTTCTAGCCTACCGTTCTCTTCCATATCCCATCTTTCGCATGCAAACCCTCCTGCTTTGTAACGAATAAGTCTTGCCTTCAGTCACTCTCCACCACACAATAGCCAAGATGCGTTGTACATCTCTCACCACAGGACTCCTTGCCCTCTTCGTACTCTCCACACAGGCTCTCAGGAAGTCGTCTCGTATACCCCGCTACAACAACGTCGAACAGGTTCCAATAGGCAATGCACTCATCATCGAACCTGAAGCCGCTAAGAGACCGGCCAAGGACATTGTGGTGCACCATACCATGACGAAGACACGATACGAGGTTCAGTTTGCGACAACGACCAAGACCTTAGCTCCGGTTCCTTACTACACCTCTCTACCAGAATTTGGCCTTGTAATGAAAGGCCCACCACTCGAGATGATTCGACGGAAGTCCGGCATATGCGACGCCACGACATGTGCGGTGTGCCGATGGCGATCCAGGTGTCAGGGCGAGCGGGAGATGTAGTGCGTCTCAATTCAAAGAATGCCATGTTCGATGTCACGCCAATAATCGAACCATTCTACACTGCAATGCTAAGTCATATGGCCCTGGTTCGCAATAGAACCTACATCAAGTGCTACCTTAGGTCAAATTTCAAGCTTTGGAACATCTCGGCGTGGAAGGAGCGTCTGTTCCCTCTAGCTGCGTGGTCGAGATTTGGACAAGTTGCTATAGTCACCAGAGCGCTTTGTGGTGATTGTTGTTACCCTTTGTACAGCAGGTCTGTGAACGGAATACGAGAATATACTGGGGCGCTTCAAGGCCGGAGATTTATGGACTTGAACACGATAATTGCAGCTTTTGATGCAAAAAGTACTTCTCGCTATCTGCGATAATACTCCTCCTGGTTTTAGAAATCACGACTGCGCATGGAATCATGATTGGTGAACGCGTTGACCAGACCAATCAGGTGAACCTCCCGTCTGCCGCAAGTTCTGCCCAAGCTATACACATATTCTCATGAGAACCCGGCGATCATTGTTGGCCAAATTTTATTTCCGCACGTCTACTTTGCCAAATTCACACCCACTTCAAGCCCAACTTATGCATCTCGACCGCAAGCTGGAACAGATAGTCCAAGCTTTCACATTGCGTCTTTGCCTGGGCAACGTCCTTGCCCCACACGTAGACACCATGCCTCTTCACTAGCACAGCACAAGTTTCCGGCCACTCCTTCATAGCCTGCGACATGCTCTCTTCCAGATCCTCTTCATGCGCGGTATTTTCAATAATCGGGATCTTCATCGTATCGAAGTATCCCAAGTTGCCTAGTTTACGGCCGCCCTCGGCAATTTCTTGCGAGCCTGTCCCTCCACGAGAGATGCCTTTGATTTGCTCAATCTCTTTCATAGCAAAGACATTGCGGTCTTCACCTTGAAGTCCAGCTTCACAGATAAGCGTCACAAGAACAGCCCACTGCGAATGGGTATGTATACAAGCTCCTGCTCCACGGTTTGTGTATGCCGACATGAAGAGAGGGGTGCAAGCAGAGGGTTTGTACACCTACCGTTCATCTCAGCGCACACCCTCTCCAAGCGTGCAAAGACAGCGGTCGGAAGCGCAAACCTACCTGTGGTCTCCTCAGGTATTGCTTTGAAACATAGTCCATGACAAAGATATCTTGGGGTTTCATGAGCTCTTTCTGCACACCTGAAGGGGCGAGATAGACATGATTGCCATGCTTGATGGAGATGCCGCCGCCAGTACCTGTGACCCAGCCGTGGCCGTAGAATTGGTAGCAAAGCGTGCAGATGTGGTTGGCGGGGTGGAGAGGGTCGGTCGAGGTGACGAGGGCGTCGGCATTGTTGTCCTCCTCCCCTTTGAGCATCTCACCAACACTTGTTTCTGCCATGGAGTCCTCACTACAGCCCGTATCGTGTTAGTGTCATCCCTAGAAGGGCGTGAACAATCCATCTTGAGATGAGGTCGAAGTTTGTGCCAAGGCGCTAATTTCGGCCTCAATCCATTGTGCTCAACTCCTCCTCTTCCCAATCTTCTCTCCTACATCCACTTTGCGGTATATAACATCGACCAATATATTACGTTGCGACGCAGACTATATGCAGCACGTTGCTCGACTGCACGCAAACTCGCGTATCGCATCTTATCTTTTCGGTCCTCCAACACGAAGCAATTCGCAAGTACAAGATACTACCAGTCAGCCTCTTCCAAGACTGCTTCCAAGACTGCTCCTAGGTGACATAACTCCTCAACATGTGAGGGGCTTTTAAAGCAACGGCGGTTCAAGATGAAGCCCGGCGGATCTTTGGATGATGTAGGATCGAATTTAGCGTGGTTCATCTTATGAATTTCTTGCATCGTTGAATGGAGAGAGCAACAACAGAGTTCAAGGTCTGGTGGCGGACATTTCAGAGAAGTCTCTAATGCCGATCAGCACCAGTCTTCTTCCAGAAAACATCGCCTTTGGCCAATTTGAAGTGCTGCACTGACAATAGATCACATGTTTGGAGACGATTGATCGCTCCTTTGGTATGTATCAGTCACCGAAAGATGGCTACTTGCATCACCACAGAGCACGCACCTGGAAGTACTCACGTAGGGTAAACAACCCATCAGGTCTTTGACCCGCACCGGCATCATCGCGGTCCTATTAATTCGATTTGAGAGCACTATCAACATTACGCCACCAGGCCAAATCAACATTACGCCACCAGGCCAAACAGATCAAGAAAAAGCTGGCGTTCCTGAAGGCCGGCATACCTTTGGCAATCCGACCGGCAGCGAACATTCTGTTAGCGACTCTCATCATCCTCATATTCGACGATCTCAGAGATGCCGTGAGGTTGGAGATATCCACGTTCACGGTGAAGAATTCGATACACTGCGATGGAGCCGTAGCAATCGCATTGCCTTTGAATTGGATCTGACATCTGAGACCAGGATAGCGAAGCTCCAAAAATCTGAGTCGGCAGTACACATCTTTAGCACTCTCTAGGTACGGCCGATAGAGCGCCCGTCTTTCGTCACCTGCATTCCACATGGACTCGACGATGATGATGACGACGACGTTACGGTTCTGCCTCAAGATCGTCTGTCCAGGGATTAGAAGATTTCTCACAAATTTATCAATGAGTCCTGCGTCGTTGTGGATTCCGTCTATCTTCTTGATAGTGAAGTGGAACCTGAATGCATTCCTGGAGTAAAACAAATTCTCGCACTCAAGCCTTGTCTGTTTATTCACCCTCAGCAGTGCGGTCTGGTGAGCCTCTTCATCACGTGTCTCGAGTCTAGGTGCACCCCGTCTGTCATTGACCACGATCAGAGGGCCACTGGCGGTAATTGCCACTTCCCAGATCATGATCCGGAGTTCGGCTGGCAGTATCTTCAGGAGATTCGCCTTTTTGGCCCACTGGGGTCGTAGATTGTATCGTCGTTTTGCCTGTACCTCGTGCAGCCCCCGCCTCTCGTCAAAAAGGGCAGCGTGACGGTGCCTCGCTCGAGTTGATAATTGTGGTTGGTACTCTCGCCTTCGCAACAGCCGACTGTCAGTCGTCTCTTGTGGTACAGCAGGGGAACTCGCCCGCGTTATGGACGGCATGGACGGGATATGCGCATGGGGACTTCTCGATGGTGAGGATCGGCATCTTGGAATGGTGGGCGTAATGATCGAAACTTCTGGTATATTGCGGCCCGGCAAGTGGTTGGGTACAGAGGGACTGTTGTGCACTCCTGGGGTTCCACTGGACACATCTTCTCGAGAACGATCTGTCGTATCGAGGGCCGGAAGAGAACCAACCCGATGGACCTCTGATAACGGGGAATTCACTGATCTTGGGGGCCCATGATCATCGCCATCATCATGATTTGGCTCGTCACTCTGGACACCAGCAGCGTCCAGGGCGTCCACTTTCCGTTTCTTCGCCCGTCGAGCCATATTGCTTGATGTAAGGATAACGATTGTGTTGTAATGACTGTTTGCGCTGGCTGCAGATCTGATGTTGGCGTATCAGAAAGGATGTGGGCGATCTTCGCAGGTCAATGCTATACATTCGAAGGCGGAAGCAGCCATCATGCCACCATGGCAAGAGTGCATCTTGTGATTGCCTCACCGAATGACAGTGCCGTAAGGTACATGGACGTAGCGACGAATCAACTACGTCCACCCCCTGTGCCTGCTTCATTGCATTGCTTTGTTTTGCTAGGAAAGCTCTCCTTGAAGTAAACGAGCAAGCTTACCTCGTACGTGTCCATAAGGTAATGACAAGACAACAGGGAAGAATACAATAGGAGAGTGCAGTATGCCCAACCGTGGCAATTACCTGGTTATACGTCGAAACAGCTATGGGGAAAAACTTCAATCGTGCACAGCAGGCTGAGGGTGGTACTATTGTAGAGGAAAGGAAGCGGCGATACGATGATATCGAGTGTCGAGGGGAAACAGTGTCCGAGATAGTCCCTACTAGGAGCCACGAGGCTTTGCGTCTCCCAAGTTTGCTGACCAGGCGATCATCGTCAATGATGCGAGATACACGTAACTCAAAAACCAATCTCATTTCAGTGCGACAGTGTTATAAATGCGCTCAGATAGAGCTCACATCGCGGTCTTAAACATCTGGACATCTCCCATCTACAACAACCTACTGGCTGACATGAAGTATTTGCCACCATCGTAAATATTGCTTGCGCACGCATCACACGCAACCGTATCAAGCCAGCCAGCAAACACCAACAACCCCCTATCTTCTACGCAGCAACCAGTCAACTGCGTAGCTTCACTCACCCATCTCCCACCATCAGCCACCTCACAAAGCGCTCTCATCCAACAATCCCTCCCTCCAAAAAAAGAACAATGGCAGACCCAGAGCTAGCAACATCACACACCAAACGCATCCCCTACGCCACCTACTCCTACCCCTCAACCACCACCTCCTCCTCCTCCCCACCCCAACCCAACTCCACCACCCCCACCCCAACACTCACCTTCCACTCCCGCCGCAGCTCAATCCCTCACTTCACGCCCCTCCCTCTCCACGACCCACACACGGCACGAGCAGCCATGGCAACCCAATTAAACCTCCTCTCCACCTCGCCCACACGCGTAATTTTTCTCAACGACGAAGCTCGCGTAGATATGCCGGAAATCCATCTCGAGGGGTTGGAGAAGATGGTGTGGGAGGAGAGTGTGTTGGGGAGGGGGGTCAAGAGGCAGATTTTTGTGATTGTTTATGATTGTGATCCGACGACTGCTGCGGAGGAGGAGGCTCCTCCTCCAGGAGAGAAAAGGGTGGCTTCTGGGGGGAAGATGTCGAATTTGGGGAGAAGGAGGAGGAGGATGCAGAAGGGGGCTGTTGGAAAGGAGTGTGTTGTGATTTGATTTGATTTGATACCTTGGTCTACTGAACTGAGTCGTTCCTTTTTTTGATGTGGAGGAGAATTTTCTTAAGTCTGGTGTTGGCTGTGTTGGTGGGATTAGGATACTGTGGTTGTTGAATAACAAAACACTATTGCTGTACGCGCATGACTATCAGAGTTCATATATGCATTGACACTGCCTGTAATATCATGTGACAAATGTCTCCTGATGAACCACGTTGCCCTGAAGTTATTGTTCAGCCGACGTCGGATGTCTTGGCGAATGTCTCAAGCCCCTTTTCTCCTTGCTCGATTTGACACAAGCCTACGGGAGGAGTGAAATGAGATTTTGCGCGGAGATTCTCCGAGGAAATGGTATCAAGAAAGGTGATTATCAGGAAACAGGTGTAGCTAGCTAGCTATACGATTCGAATAAGACAGGGCTCGAAGACATAATTTAGGAGGTCAGTCTCAATCGTACTCGATTAGAAAAGTGAATAAAACAGTTCACTTCGATGACGATTAGAACTATGTATTCAAAAGCGTGCAAACTACAGGCGTGGGCCAAATCGAACCGAAAAGAAAAAAGCGTAAGAAGCTAAAGGTTCACTCCTCTTGCACAAGACCATCATTCTCATCTCTACCATCTGCTGCTGTATTGGGTCCATCCCCTGTCGCTCCTGGCTGGCGCACACCAGCATCCTCCCACTTCTTCAGCATGACGTTCATGCCGAATTCCTCGACGCGATTGCTCGCATTGACGTGTGGCATACTCCAGTTGGGGTAGCGGATCGAACGCAGCTTGCCAAGATCGGATGAGCGCCACGCGATTCCGCCCATCATCTTGACCATGGTATTGATGGATTCTGGTAATCGGACGTGCAACTCTTCTGTCGCAGTGTGGTATGCAGTTGCTGCGAGACCATGAGATAGTGTCCAGCGGAGGCTTGTGGCTAGTGCAATGCGGAAGAATTCTTCGAGAGCGGCGATGGTGTCTTGTACGGGTCCGGCCTGTGCGGTGGCACGTTCGAAGCGGAGTTCGGGGTGTGCGTGCATGTCGTTTAGACATACGAACACGCCCAAGACGGAGTGGTTGAGCAGGATGAAGGAAACGCACTTGAGGCCATATGTCTCGCGGAAAGTCCGAATGAGCGTGGCGCCGTCGTAGCAGTTCTTCAAGGCCTTGAGGCGGAGATACTTTTCGAGTGTTTTACTTTCGACACCGGTCAGGTGCTCCACCTGGACGATTCTGCCGCCGAATGTTCCAAACATTTGCGCATAGGTTCGCTCATGAAGCGCCATCATGATGCAGTGGAACTGCACGTGCAGGTCGTACAAGCTCGGCGGCATATTTGCTTTGAGGCGAAGCTCATCGGGCAGAGTGTTGTACCAGGTCTCCAGACGTTCCGTTAGATTGATAAGCGTATCCGCATGTTCGCGCCGTCCATCCAGCTCGGTGGCATTCCAGATCAGAATTCTCGTTGCTTCCCATAGGAGGCGTATGAAGACACATTGGTAACGGAAGGCGAGGTTGGCTCGAAAAGCGATGGGTTCGTCTTTGAAAGGATAACCAATCTGACACGTGATTAGCATGGATTTCAAGCGGGAGCTATTCCTGTATGATAAATACCCAGTATATCTCAGTGTCTGGCAAGATATCATCGAGGTTGGGGGCAGATTCCCACTGAGTGTCATCGCCACCCACCATCATGCCGATTTTGTAGGTCAGAGCGACATGCACGGCCATCCACCACACACAAGCTCGAGCCACATAGTACTCTGACTCCTGCGCGGTCATACTGGCGCTCTGGGGTGGTAGAGGAAGCAATCGGTTCAGAGTCGAAGCTGCACTCAAGTGGATTTCTCCCTGCAAGTCGTTACCGCGTATGAGGCACTCCAGCGCCAGTATGGCAAGTCCTTGTATGTTGGTAATGCTCGGCTCAGTCACTGCTCCGGCCGAGAGCCTTACAGCTTCGTCATGGTAGCGCAATCCCCTCTCAAAGGAGTGTCCCGGTTGGAAGATCTCGTCACTCAGGTCCGAGTTCAGGGATGCCAAGGCCATCATGGCATTCACCAAGAACGGCGAGCAGTACTGAGATCCGAGATCCCCAGTACGCATGTCTCTCAGAAAGTGATCAGGTTCAACGAATCGCCACGAATGATTGAGGAAACAAAGAAAGAGCGAGAGGAGGTGCGATGCTTCCTGGTCGCTGGTGTCCAGGAGCCACGGTCTGGCGGGCACCCAGTGTAGTGGTCCACGAGTAGTTCGCTGAATCATTGACGGGTGGTGGGGGGTACCGTGGATGGCAGCTGGTCGGTTCGCATCAGTCAGAAGATCGCCCAGGTCGTCGAGCTGGACGATTCTGTCTCGAAGTGGCGCATATGCTTCGTGAGAAGGAATGTTGATGACGGTATTGGCCATGAAGGCAGAGGCAGTTCCCTCAACCTGTAGCAATGTAGCAGTGGACTCGATAAGGCAGGAGATGAACTGGAATCGCAGACGCTGGCCTGCGGATAGAAGCGGTGAGGGTGGCGCGCCTCCGTGCTGTAAGTGGTCGACGAGCGATTCCATATTCTCGCCACGTCGAATGCGACGAAATATGGCCACTGCTCGGGCTTCGTCGTCGCCGGCGAGCAGATCCCACAGTTGCTGGAAATCCGAGTTTCGAAGTGAGGTTTCGTCGAATCGCCTCTTCCGCGCTTGCTGAGGTGTCTCGCTCGGGACGGTCGTTTCGAAAATGCACTCGATATTTCGGCGGAGACAGTATTCACATGGTCGAGCACCACTGCACTGTGGGTGGGCGGTTAGCGCAGAGACGAGAGGGAAGGCTTCAGTTCTTCCTCTTCGGATGCGGACATATATAGTAAGGTACCTACCTTGACTTTCTTCACTCGACAGTTGTCGCAGGCGGCAGCAACCGTCTGTCGCTTCAAGTTCTGCAGCAGACGGTCTGGCTCACTCTTGTCTCGCGATGAGTGCGATTCGCGTCGGCTGACTGTACTGGCGTTTGCCATGTTGTCTGCGTAGGTCCCAGAGGCGCCGCATACATGGAGACCCTAACACGCAGAGTCCTGTCAGTTTTTCTCAATATGTTCAAGAAGGTGAACACCGCGGTTCACGAAGCTGTGGTGGCGGTGGTGGTGGCAGTGGTAGGTAGTGGTGGCGGTGGTGATAGTGAGAAGGTGAGCAGCCGATCGATGGGATTCTCAGATAAGTCAAGTAAAGATTGTTTGCGGTCGGAGGTCCATCCGAGCCTCCGTGTCACACAGTCAACACAATATCTGACCGAGATCCGGCGGAGCAGTGCCCGCGTATGGTCCACTCGCGCGTCAGTGACTACATGTCCCTTACGGTATTGGGTATTGTAACCATGAATGGAGGGTGAAGTCATTCATATTCCCAGGCATGTCAGACAGCTGAAACGACCAGACCAGACCAGACCAGACCAGACAGGACTTGTTGACCATCGATCTGATATACATATATATATATGTCTTCTCCTCAGCAGCCCGCCTCGCCGTGCTGCCGTCTTATGTTATGGACACCCCTTATAAGACTGTTGGCTCCTGAAAGGCCTCACTCGGGCGGGGGGTTCCTCCTTCGGCGCCCTGTAGACCACGAAGATACAAGCAGCTTCTGTTGCCAGCCACGGGACAAGTGATAGAAGAAGAAGACGAAGAGGAAGAAGAAGACGAAGAGGAAGAAGAAGACGAAGTCACATTTGACTTTTAGTCTTGAACCACGGCTAGAACTACGTAAGCAGCGCGGGAACTCAATTTCCTAGCCAGTCCAAGGTATAGTACAGTACAGTACTCTCACTTACTCCTCGAAACGATAGCTATAAAACAGCTGACGGCCAGAAAGCGGGCTATATACTTCTACGTTTGTTCACGAGATTCCGAAAGGCACCACCTATCCTCCTCAGCCTGCACGACATATATTATTTCTATACTTCTATCGACCAAGTAGACGAGTCTCTTGTTCATGTACCGTATACTACATATACTTCTCCAGTCGTCTACAAGGAGTTACTACGGTACTTCCATCGCCAAGAGCTAGAATATCTGCTCGACGTGGACTAAGGTAGAACTATTCTTGCTAGATTGTTAGCGTGAGAAGTTCTTGGATCGACGCGCCGACCGAAGTACTTCCTACGTAGTCCTACCTTAGTGTCGTCGTGTTCTATAGATAGTGTTTGATATCAGTAACGTATGGAGACCATATAATACCTATGCGCACAGCTCTTCTCGTCATTAGAGTCATTGACCTCCCCATCTGGAATTTCATGATGAGAACCTCAACCCAGCTTCTGTCGGCCTCCGGGCTGCTCCTGAGTCTCACTTCCACTTCTACCGCCGCAGACTCTCCCAAACCCCGATTCTACTCCAACACCTGGGCAGGCGCCGCACAAGTCCAACAAAACGGCTCCTCACCCTTCAGCGCCATCGAAGCAACCCTCATCCTACCCACCCTGCAACTCCCCACGAACCCCCACAGCACCGTCGACCAATACTCCTTCAGCTACTGGATCGGGCTGGACGGCTACCAAAGCCCCGCCGGAAGCGGCCTCTGGCAAGCCGGCGTAGTCGGACACATATATCCTGCCAACAACACACAACAATACATCCCCTTCTGGGAATGGATCCCGGACCCCTACGAATTCGTCACCGACGACTTTTCAGTCTCCGCAGGCCATCATCTCCACATTTCCCTCAACGTCTCCTCCAACGGCACGCTCGCGTCTGTCACCATGCAGAATCTCAACACGACCCGCACGCTCGCGCACACGCGCGCTGCGCCGACGAAATGGCGTGGGCCGAGCTATTCTGTCCCGGGAGCTTCGGCCGAGTGGATTGTGGAGTCCGGGACGGATGAGAATTATACGAAACAGGTTTTGCCGGATTTTGGGGATGCGGTGTTTTGTGGTGCGAAGGCTTGGAGGCGGGATGGGACGGTGGTTAGGGCGGGTGATGGTGATGATGATAATGGTGCGAGTGGCGGGTTGCAGATGTTTGAGAATTTTTGGGTCGATCGGGAGATGTTGTATTCGGAAGCGGTGGTGCGGGGAGAGGAGGTCAGGGTGCGGTATGTGGAGGAGAAGTGTGAAGAGTGTGCGGTGGAATGCTTGGCGGTTGGGTCGTGCTTGAATACGACTTCTTCGAGTTTGACTTCCCCTATGAACAGAGCAAGGAGGTAGTTATTATACTACGTGGTGGTAATGTTCAAATCCGTGTAATAAGCTTCATCACTCGGCTTATGTCCCAAGAACTCCTCCAGCATAGCCTCTGGATCCTTGATTCCGCCGGGCTCCAGCACGATCCGCCGCCATCTTCCTCCAGCCTCACTGCTGAAAGGATCCTGCTGGAAAGCCGTGTACACTGCGTCCAGACAATTGACCAGAGCATACTGATAGCCATAATAGCCAGCGCCGTAATTACTGGTCGCCAAGTGGCTGAATGTGCTCTGCGGATGAACCGCCGTCCAGCCTTTTCCGAGAGCTTCGGGTCCTTCAAAGAGAGTCATATTGGTTTTCAACTGATTGAAGAGGGTCGTCATGTCGAGATTGTTGATCTCGTGTTGTGTATAACTTGCTTCGTTGATACGCATATCATAAGTCGCATAGAAGACTTGTTTCAGGGCAAGCCAAGCACTGTACGAGTTTTTGTTTCTTTTGATGCTCTCAATTTGCGCATCTGGTAACGTTTCCTCGGGTTGTGGAGCATTCGTGGCATCCGCTTGAGTCTTCTTCCAGATGTCGGCGTACGTTGGTGAGATGTAAGAATAGTGCCGGCTCACGCGCTTGAGGACTTCGGGTATATATGCCCACTGCTCCATGAGCTGAGATGGCGTTTCGACAGAGTCGATAGGTGTAGCGCTGGGTCCATTCATTCTTGCATACTTGGTCAGAGACAGGATCTGGTGCATACTATGGCCTAACTCGTGGAAGAGAAGGCCAAGCTGGTCTCGGCTCAGGAGTGATGGCTTCTCAGACTCGGATTTGTCCTGAGACGACAATTAGAAGGTAGTCTCAAACGTGTGACTCGTAAGTCAGCTCAAGACATACCACATTGAGGCCCACAGCGGCGGCCGGGTACACTCTGGTGCCGTCTTGCCTGGTGTAACCAGGATTGGCTGTAACTTGATACGAGCCACCGTCCTTGCCTTTCTATAGTGTCTGTTAGACCAAGTCTTTGGGGCAATTCCCTGATTGCAACTTACCCGGAAGAACAGATCAAGGCAAACGTATCCTTTGAAATCCCCGTATCCAGTCCTATAGTCGTCAGATGATGAGCTAGGGGCGGAATCCCACACGGCGTAGAGCTGCTGATCGGGGTGCAATAGAAGATCACTGCCGTTGCCTGTGCTGGATAGCTCATCTGCGTCCTCGCCGTCGATTCTGTCGAAACGAAGCCCATATACCTCCGAGTAGATGTCGAGCACACGCAAGACTGTCGTATTGACCTCAAAGTACTCTGAGATGAGTGTATTGTTCACGCTGTTCTCCTCATCCATCTTCGACAGATAGTAGGACCTGCAGCACACGTTAGAGCACGTAAAGGTACAGGTACATCATCAAAGCCTGAGCACGTACACATCCCATACGAACACGTGATCTCCATTGCCCTCTTCTTTCCTCTTCAGCTCTCGTTGATAATCGACGACCCTTTGTGCGGCTGGAGTAAGCCTCTCAGCAAGTTGTGCGATGAAGCTGTCTACGGCTTCAGGCGTCTTTGCCATTTGATTGTTCACTTTGTACGTAGCATAGTCGGGATACCCAAGAAGCCGAGCAATCTCATCGCGAAGAGTAATGATGTCCTTCAGAGTGTCGACGTTACTTGGCGCTTTGTTTCCGTACGCAACATATATCTCGTATCTGGTAGTGGCGTTCTTAGCTTTGGCCATAATGGCGAAGAAGTTGCCATCAGACAGCGGTACTACGAGCTTGTCTCCATCTCCCGGCTTGAACCTGCTCACGACGTCTGTGTCTACGCCTTCCAGCTCTCCGGCAGTGAAGGATATCGTGGTGTTGTCGTCGCCGATAGCATCGTCGAATTTGGACGCAAGGTCTGCCAGGCGACTCTGCATATCCAGCAACGCGTCCCGCTGTGAATCGTCCTGGAGATCTTGCCCATTGTTCTTGAAGTGCGTCCACATGCCAGGACCTGTCAGGCCGACATCAGGACCGTTGAGTGCTCTCAGGTTCTCAAGGCCCAAAGAAGAATCATTGCCGTATTGCTTATTCACCGCATCGACGAGCTTGAAGTATTCCTGCCGAGTGGCAGTTGCTCGTATCGCATCAGAGATCTTGGCAGTGCTGTTCTCTGCAGCTCCCCGAATCTCTGCATTGGTGCCGAGTGAGCTGTAGACCGCCAGCCGCCTGGCTTGTCGGATTCTCTCGTTCTCCCATAACAGATATGGCAGCAAGACATTGTCGAATGTGGCGTTAGTGACTTCCACGCTGGCGATGATTTCATCCACGACAGATTTCTCTTGTGCAGTCAGTTCGTCGACCAACGTCTGGAGAGATTCCACAGTCTCATTGTAGGTATGTGGCAAATCCGGAGGTCGCGGGATGCCAGAGGGCAGCTTGTCTCCATCTGCCCGGGCGACGTTGCGAGGCAGACTCGGCACATACGCATCGAGGCCCGGCAGAAGCAGGGCCAGCAGCATGAATCGAGTCATGGCTGCTGTGGGCGTATATGCTGCTCACACTGTATCTTCACGGGGTGTCTCGCGACGACACATGGCAACTTTGATGAATGAAAGAAGTTCTCCATTCTTGTGATGTAGAACTTTAATGGATGTCAATCAAAGCCAGGGTAGATCTGCTTAAACCTAGCATACGAGATTATTGCTTTCTAGAGCATCAAGGATGAGGCGTTGGAGACTGGAAGAGGCAGAGCTGATCCTGGTCAGCGTCTGGACCTCCCTTCCAAGTCCGGATCTCTTTCTGTTATCCTCCGTATATGTCTCACATAATGGGCCCAAATATGAGCTATCGCAGCAAGAAGCTCGATGTTTGAAGCATAAGATCGTTAGTGGTTTTGATGCTGTAGTCCTCCTAAAGGTAGGGGTAGGTAAGGTAGTGCTTCATTCACGAACACGCCAAGCCCCTTGTGCATTAGAACTAGTTCTAAACGGGTTAGAACACATTGCCGTGGGGATTTCCGCAATGCTTCGTAGGTAGGCACTAGTTCTGTCATTGGTACAGAATAGTTCTAGTGAATACCGAGGCAAACACACCCAACTCACCCTTCTCTTCACTTCGGCAGCCATCATTACACAAAACTTCATCCAAGACTTGCAAAGATGACCTCCCAAGTCCTCACCCACTCCCCGCTGCTCAAGCCGCTCGTCACCCTAGCAGGCTGGACATTCGTCATGGAACTCTGGATGTACGCAACTCGCATCCCAGCCATCTCCAACTACAAGCTCTCCACAGACCCAGCGAAGATCAGCGAGGAATTGAACACCAAGATCCCCATTCATATCAGACAGATAGCAGACAAGTATGCACACAGCCAAGAGCTGATAATCTTGAATATGATGAACCTGATATTTTATGTACCAGCTACAACCACTTGCATGAGCAGCCAACGGTCTTCTACGCAGTAACTCTAGCCCTCGCCATTCTTGGAGACAATCACCCATATACGCTCAAAGCAGCTTGGACGTATGTCGGGCTGCGAATTGTGCACTCTGTGTTTCAGTCGTTGGTGAATAAGGTCATGGTGAGTGCAGTACCTGCTTGGATATGCTCTGCTATAGAACTCGAGAACTGACTTCTTGTTAGGTTCGCTTCCAGCTCTTCCTCAGCAGCTCAATTGTGGTCGGAGGTCTTACTGCTCGTCTCGCGACGCTGGTCTATTGACTGTAGCGCTATTGTATCGTCGTGTTTGAGCCATAGCTTGCGAGTCTTGCGATTTTCTGTAGAGAGAGACCATGGCCATACAGTATCACGACCGCTTCAATAATGTATCGTATACTGATCGTTACACACTGATCGCTCGCACATAATGTGTTAGCGCTTGGGCTGGTAGTTGCAGAGCCTCTGTCTCAAGCTCGAGGATATCCCCGTTGGCGGAATAGGCTCACACTGCCTCACAGTGCCCGAAAGCAGCCTCGTCGTTGGCCTATCTGCTGTCCTTTCCAGGATAGCGCATAACATCACAGGGCGACGGCATCCGCTACGCAAAGTTACTGCTATGATGTGATTACATCTCTATTACTGTTAGATCGACAGTTATAAAAATCTATCGCCTTCACAACTACACTCATTCAAAATGAACAACCTCGAACCCGTCCAGCTCGATGCCAGAGTCGCAAGGGTACTGCAAACCACACCACTTTTCGACGGACACAACGACCTTCCTATACAACCTCGTTGCTGCTTCCATGGCAAAATACACAACAACCCCAAATTCGACCTTGCAAAAGGTTTCGAACGTGGCATGACGGATATCCCTCGTCTGAGAGAAGGTCACGTCGGAGCACAGTTCTGGAGCGTCTGTGTGCCCTGCCTGCGATCCGCCGAGAACTTCTCTACGCCGGAATATAGCGATATGGCTCGGGATGCTATCGAACAGATTGACATGACGACTCGAATGGTGCAGAGTTATCCGGATACTTTTGAGCTTGTCTCCGGCTCGGAAGACGTGAAGCGTGTGTACGCTTCGGGCAGGATTGCATGCTCGATAGGTATCGAAGGGTTGCATATGGCCGGCAACAGTATTGGCATTATCCGAGCATTCTACACTCTTGGAGTTCGCTACTGTACGCTGACCCACGTGTGCAACAATGCCTTTGCGGACTCGTCGACTTCGAAGATTGGGCCTGTACATGGTGGCTTGTCTACGCTGGGAATCGCAGCCATTAAAGAGATGAATAGAATCGGTAAGCGGGCCAGAGATCGGACGGCTGTGTTCGCTACGCTAATGAACTACCAGGCATGATTGTCGACTGCTCACACGTCTCTGAAGATTGTGCGAAGCAGGCGTTGAAGCTCAGCAGAGCGCCTGTCATGTTCTCACACTCTAATGCAAAGAGCGTTTTCGACTGCGCGAGAAATGTGCCCGACGACGTGCTCGACCTCATCCCTCGCAACGGCGGCATCATCATGGTGACATTCGTGCCCGAGTTTGTGGCCACGAGACGGCGCGACGCTCGTCTGGAGCATGTCGTCGATCACCTGTTCTATATCGCTAACAGAATCGGCTGGGACCACGTTGGACTTGGCTCTGACTTTGATGGCATCGCAAGTGTCATTTCGGGACTGGAGGATGTGAGATGTTACCCTGCACTTTTGAAAGCCATATTAGACCGTGGCGCAACGGAAGAACAGCTTGCGAAGGTCGCCGGCGAGAATATGCTTCGTGTCTGGCGAGGTGTAGAGGATGTTCGAGACCAAATGAAGGCTGAGGGTGTCATGCCCGTCGAGGACGTGTGGGAGGGCCGAACATGGTGGCGATATGATGGAGTGAGTTCTCATATAGTGCGGATCGCGGAATATGACTGACCACGGTGCAGTACTACCAGATGCCCGATCCAGATCCCGAGGACAAACTCGGAATGGGCTTGTATGGAATTGCACAGCCTGAACAGGGGTTATACCATGAGGAATGAGATCGAAGCAGCTTGCTGCGGAGGCGGATGGATAGGGAATGGATCAATGGGGGGTGCGTGAAGCTGAGCCTCACTCCAATCGGTTGCACGAAATAGTAGACCAACTCATATGCCTTGCTTTGAAACGGTAGATTGCAAGCCAAAGAGCATAAATCTATAATTTCGCCTTGGCGACCTCCCCTGCGACCTGGTCACCATACAACGGCATCGTCCCTGGCGTCGTGGCCAGAGCCTCTTCGATAATGCTGAGCCCACGTTCAAGCTCCTCGTCCGTCGTAGTCAGCGGTGGCGCCAACCTGAAGACACCGCCAAAAGACGGCATAGTGCTGAGTTGAGCCCATAAGCCCAGTTCAGTCATCTTCGCCGCCACAGCACTGCCAAGGCCTGGGTCACCGGCCTTCGTCCTACGGCTTGCAACGATTTCCACTCCCGCCATCAGGCCACGACCTCGAACGTCGCCAATGCATCCGTAGCGGGATTGCAGGACTCGCAGTCTTGCCTGGAATTTCTCTCCGAGCTCTCGGGAACGCTGCACTAAGTTGTCTCGAACCACGATTTCGAGTACCTTGTCGCCTACACTAGCTGGTAGAGGGTCGTTGACGTGGGTAGTATAGAAGAGGAAGTGATTCGCTTTTGCAAAAGCTGCAATCCGATCACTAGTCACCACAGCACTCAGCGGAAGTCCATTGCCCACTGTAGAACCCACATGTCAGTCAATTCATCATCATCTCGTCTGAGAGGGAATAATAAAAGAAAGTAGTAGCAGATACTCACAAGTCTTGCTCAAAGTCAACACATCCGGAACAACACCCTCATCCTCCTCCCAATGCTGAAAAGCAAACATATCCCCCGCCCTCCCGATTCCCGTCTGCGCCTCATCCACAATCAACAACATCCCCCTCTTCTCACAATGCTTCTTCATAACTCTCAAATACCCGGGCGGCAGCACCAACATTCCCCCACTACTCAAAATCGGCTCCAAAATCACCGCAGCCAACGCCCCACAAGATTGCTTATCGATCATTTCCCACCCAAATTCCAACTCCGTCTCCCAATCATGACTCCCATCCGCGTGCCGAAAAACCGACCGATAACTGTTCGGAGCAGGCAGACAGAAATTCCCGGGCATATTCGGTCCATAACCTTTTCTCCCATCGTGGTATTGCGCTCCCATGGCGCCAGAAGTCACGCCGTGCCAACTACTCGCCAAGCCGACGATTTCGAATTTCCCAGTGAAGAATTTGGCGAGGCGGATGGCGCATTCGTTGGATTCGCCACCGGTGGAGAGGAAGAGTGCTTTGTCTAGGCCGCGGGGTGTGAGAGAGGTGAGACGTTTGGCGAGGGCGATGACGGGTGGTGATAACATGCCGGAGAATAGATGGTCGAGATGGGTGGCGTGGGAGGTTATGGTGGAGATGATTTCGGGGTGGCCGTGGCCTATGAGAGTGGACATCTGGCCTGAGGTCCAGTCTAGGAGGGTGTGGTTGTGTGCGGTTGTGATTGTACGGGCAGAAGTGGATGTTATTATGGAGGGGTGAAAGGATGTGCCCTATAGAATGGCGGGTTAGGAAATACGGCGATGCAGTTTTGCGTTGCTGGTGTTGTGGAATGATTGGTATACATAATGTAGCAAGGTATCTTCAGCATCTCGTTGAAGCTGTTCTTCGTTGATGTTTGCATATGGTTTGGCCATGGTTGTTGCCGCAGGCAGAGAGACGACCTCGTACGGCAGTGCAACGTGATGCTTTGATGAGGACTTTTATAATGGTATCCATATTCAGCTTGTCGGAGACGACCTCCCGGTGCTAAGGTAGGTAAGATAGTCCTATTTAGGCTAATGTTGGGAGCTGTTTGACCAAAGCCTCGAAGCTGTCCGTTGGAGAATGCAAGGGCCTCTGCCTAGCTGTCCAAAGGATGTGCAGGACATGACATGTATCATAGCCGTAGGGCGCGCGGTGTAATCAACCCAAGCAGATGACATGTTCGTCATGGAGAATCGGTGAGTGCCTATCTGTCCAAGCACAATCAACGGCCAGATGATGTATAGGTTATGTATCATGGCCGTAGGGCGCGCGGGGTAGTCAACCCCATGCAGATATTCGGTGAGCTGCCTCGATGAGAGAAGTTCCCACGACAAAGAGATTGAGCCATGTTCCAGTTCAAGAGCTTTTACTCTACCTGCTGGCTGTGTATTGGCGCGAGACGATCATCTAGAAATCTTTACTTTTCGGCAGACTAAAGTCAAGACTCTGTTGGAATGTTACTCGACTGCGTTCATCGCCAATGTTGCGGCCAATGAAGACCAGCTTTCCCGGCTGTTTGACATCGTCCTCTGCGCTGACGGTACCATCTATGAGTTCAAAGATCTCACGAACTCCCTGAAGCATTTTCAAGCGCCCATTCGCCAGCACCACCCGGCCCTTACTGCGATGAATCTCCCAGCCAGGGGTAAGTCCTTCTGCCTTCGCCTTTGGATCACTTGGCAGGTTTGACTGCCACAGCACAGATTGTAGCCATGTGTCTAGCGCTACTATGCCCTCATCATCGAGATTAGGCAGGGTCAGCGTCACAGTGCCAATAGCAGGATCCAGGTGGCTATGTCCCTTGCTAGCAAACTCGAGATTGTCTGCTGAAACGTTGTCGTAAGCGTGCAGGTCAAGGACCAGACCTTCGAGCTCCGGTACTTGACTATAGTCTGTAATTTGTGTTCTCGCCAACGCATTGATTGAGCAGACACGGTCTTGTACAGCCTTGAGTTCAGCAGGAGTCACCAGGTCGGACTTGTTAATTACCACCACATCGGCATGGGAGATTTGCAGATGAGCTGTTGAGAGGACTTGGCCAGAGTGATGATCGTCGTCGCGATGGATAGCCTCTTCGCCGACTGGCTCGTCAAGGGAACGAAGGATGTTCTTCGCGTCAACAAGCGTCACGATTCCGTCCAGATATATGGTACTTCCAAGTCCTTCGTCGACCCAAAAAAGGGGAGCGATGTTGCCAGGATCCGCAAGACCGGTGGTTTCGAGTAGTATGTAGTCAAAGGCACCCCGGCGGTCCATGAGAGACTCGATAGCGTTGACGCCAGAGTCCTTGACAGAACAGCAGATGCAGCCATTGGCAAGATCCAGCCATTCAGAGACCTGTTGATCACCCTGATTGACAGTCAAAGACTTTTCGATATCTGATGTGTTACCAAACTCATTGAGTATGACAGCTATCTTCTTGCCATGCTTTGCGGTGAGTATGTAGTTGAGTAGAGTGGTTTTGCCCGCGCCAAGATAGCCTGTCCACATCAGCCCTGAGGGATCGAAGGGTACATGTAGGTACCAAGAAGGATGTAAGATTTTCTGACGAACTTGGCAGCAGAAAAGATGCATATATGTAAGTAAAGAAGCAGCAAGAGACATACCTACCTGTGATGATAGTAATGGGCACCCTGGCAATCTTTATCTGGTCCAATTCCACACTCAGGGCCTCTTGCGCCGCAGTGCTCCCGTCGGCAGTCACCAACATGGGTGGCAACTCATCATCGTCCTCCTCCATGCTGGAGGCGGCGGCGGCGGTGGTGGTGGTGGCGGTGGTGGTGCTGTGAGGAGGATGGGGAGGGGGAGAGGGAGGCAAGGAGGGGAATGAGGTACTCCGTAACGAGGAAAGCCCGCATTGGGTCTAGCGCATCAGAATACATCCATATATCCCGTCCCGATACATGTACTGTACGCACTCCGATTCTGTGTTAACTACCGCATCGGCACCTGCCGGCGCTAAAAGCGCTAGGGTCCACATCTTGTGTCTTCACTTCACATTGCACCTCGAAGGATACCCCTCTCGAATCTCAGCCCCCCTTGGGGGGTTGGGGGACCCGCACTCCACACCTTCAAAACACTTGCCTTGGGGAATCCTCAACCGTTATTGCTTCCGAACCCACAACTCACCATTCGCGCAACTAAAATCTACGGTGCACCTACCTCTGACTAGGATGCGAGCTTGTGGTCCAGTCCTGCCTTTATCATTATTCTGAACTTCCTCCAAGTAAGCAAAGTACCTGCTATGGGGCACTCACAGACATTCAATGAGCTCTATCGGGATTACAAGGAAGCAACCAAGTACGCGCTCGCATGGCTGCGATCAACTCGCCCACTCGATAGCAGCCAGCCTCGTCTCAACTCCACCCTGGATCTGATACAGGCAGCAAAGCATGCGGCAACCCGGAAGCTTGAAGTCCCCAACTCTGTTATAAGCCATCTACAAAGCGCCGTCACTGGACGTAAGAGGGTTCTCGAACTTTACCGCAGATTATCGCCCTCACAGAATGAGCGGAGCGACCACAGCCATGCGGCGTTCGTGGGCAGGTATGTTCTATCTTGTAGCATAATTATGCTAGGGCTGACTGTGACAGACTTGAGGAGATTCTACACGTATTATTGCCTCTGAAGGCAAAGCAGGACCGGCAAGTTCCTAACGACCATCCCGAGAGTTCGTCTGGCGCTAGACGCCCACTGAATCGCTTCGATATCCTCTCCGAGGCCGCTGTGCACGTTGAGGCACCGGAACCAGCAGGAGGTAGTGGCAAGGAGGATTGTGAAACTCAGGCGTGCCAACAGTCTCCTTTCGGTCGATCGTCTGAGGAAATCTTCCTCGAAGACGACGATCTTGGGGAATGGATTGAACTCAGCTTATTCCTTCGTGTAAGTCGCCCGGATTGTGATTTTACTCTTACGACCGCTAATTCACTGTTCAGGAAATCGATGCAATCTCCCAAACAGTAGACTCGTATTGGAGAGACGCAGCTAGGCATCAGCTATCGATCCCTCTCGCGGCTTGGCTGACCACAACAGCTTTGCATGCCGTTGGTCGAATGTTTGGAAGACTACAGCATGTTGTAGGAACTTGCGACGACCTCATAGCCATGTGGTTGAAGCATAAGCAGAAGAGTCCTTCACTTCGATTCAAGGATATACCTGGACTCGCGAGCCAGATTGATGGTCGCTGTGCCGATAAGTTTGCTTTGTGGAGAGCAGCCCGGATACTGCAGGACTGTCGTACTCGAGATGACTACAGAGTGATCTCTTCAAACGCCGGTGCTCCATCAAGACCATTCGATATTTTCCAGGGCCCAACGATTTCTGTGCCGAGCGACGTCGAGGACTCGAACGATGATCTGGCGCTTGACAAGATGCAAGAAAGCATGCGACAGCTTCTGGTTTCAGGGCGAGCGGTGGCAGCCTTTGAACCCTCTGGTAAAGATGCATATATTTCGGAGCCACTCCTCCCGCTATTGAAACCGGTTCTGCCCTTGGGACAGGGTAAGCCAACTGATGTCAACAGGCCGCCTCCGCCATTTCATTTGGTCTATGGCTACGAGATGCTACTCTCGACATACAAGGCATTCCTTTGGCCAGACCCGAAACCCACCGAACAGAATTGCCGCCTCCTAGCTCTTTCCTTTGCTATGGAGGTGAAGAGGGAGGTCTCAGCGGCTGTTTCTACCATTGTTGCCTGTCAAGAAGCCCGCATGGATGAACTCCGCCTGACTCTTGGGCTGCATCTCAGCGATCTGGAGAACTACATTCACGAAAAGCGGTTCGATCTCTACTACCAATCTCCATGGACTGCTGGTTGCCATATTGTTGAGCTGCTTGCTGCATTTCGTCTCTCAGGTATGGTACTCTGCTGCCAGACCGGATACGTCTGCGCAGTACTTCATCTATACAATGCTCTAAGGAAGCTCGAACATCCTCTGCAGAAGATCACAATATTGGAGGACCTCTGCCGAATTTTCACGCCTCACTTGTTTCTTGGAGGTCTTCCAGATGCCAATTTCAGCTACCACTTCCGGAAAGCCCTGGGGCAGAAGTTCAGTACCGCTGTACCGCAATCAAGGCCTGGAGACCGCGCCGACTTCTCACCAATCGACATAACAGCGCTACGAGAATTTGAACCAGCGAAGCTGTCTGAGATGTCACTATTTTACGACCTTCACAACGAGAGCTACCAGACCACTGAGAATTTCTGGATGAGAGTATACAAAGGCTCCAGCACTAGGACTCCTTCCAAGAAATCAGTCCGTGGCGTGATGCACGCCATCCACGCCAACCCCTTCCATATTTCCCTCGACAAGATCAAGGACGCTGCCTATACGGAGTTTTCGGGCGACCTACCTATTGCGCGTGTCAACTTTTTCAAGATCTTCACTTATTGCGTGGAATTCCTCCGCAGATTTGGCGAAGTAGTCGAAGGGAACGCAGACATTAAGATCCGAGGCAAAGGAGCATCGCTAGGTTTCATAAGTGTTGATCTTGCTCTAGAGGAGATTGTGCGTCATCTCGAGGGGGGCGACGCGAAGAGGGCTCTTTTGCCATACTGGACTGTATTGAAGGACGCGTGCGCTATGTTAGGCGAGGTGTATGGCGAGGCTTCGATTTCCGATTTTCTATGGAAGATTTAAAGTTAGGTATAGTAGCGTTCTTAGTAAGGCTTGGTTGTTCAGGTGCTCCGTTTGGCTATACTGAGCAGATGCCGATGTCAAAGATGGGTCGGGGGCTCCAGGCTGGCTGACTATGACAATATATCAAGAAAATGTGGTGGTAGGACGGGGAATATATATATATAGATCGACGGCCGGGCGCTTCGACTGCACAATGTCGTGGGACAATTTCTGAGACCAGCCGACCTACGAGGGAATTGAGCATCCGATTCCTGTGTAAAAGACGTCTGCATTCTTCACTCGCTTGCCCGAGACCTCGCCATTCTCCGTAGAGATTGGGTGAAGACTGGAGAGAAGACGGGCGGGAATAGCCGAGCGAAACCGAGCGACAGGGGTCTCTCTCTCTCCACTTGCATGTGCATGTGCCAGACAGACGTCGAGTCCAACCTGGAAGGCACTTTGCACCGGGAAGGGAAGACAAGAGAAGAGTAGAAGAGAAGAGAATAGCAGACGAGTCATCAGCAGACTCTGGGACGGGGACAACAATGGCGTCCATCAGCTCGCCGTCGTCATCACCGCGACTCCCCTCGCCGCCGCCCATTGCCGAAGACCAAGTCGGACCTCTCTCGCCAGGCTTCTCTCTATACCAAGAGCATGGGAAGCATGCCGGGGGTAGCAGCATCACCGACACGGGGGCCGCGAGGCGCATACGGCCTGGCACCAAGGCGGAGGACATGCACGAGGGACCCCCTCTGGTTGACTTGCAAGATGTACGTGGACTTCTTATTTCTCTTCCTGTCAAGATTGGGGAGGAGACGGAGAGCGAAAGACAGCGGGAGTGACTGAGAGAGCAAGAGAGAAGCAGAGACAAAGACATAGAGAGCGCGCGAGAGAGAGAGAGAGAAACAGCTGACCATGTTCCTCCCACTAGATCGACTCGGCATTCCAGCTCACCGAACACCTCAAAGCCCTCTACTACCACCACACGCACCCTCCCGACTCCGACACGACGGCCTCGATCACCGCCGCCCTGGCACGCGAGCTGGCTAAACCGCCGCCTGGTATGTCGCGCGACATCTGGCTGTACGAGCTGGGCCGCTTTCTCATCCAAAAGACCAATACCGTCATCGTCAACCTGTTCGCCGATGACCCGCCCTGCAGCCCCGCCACGTGTCCCGAGATGCGCGCCAGCGAGTGGCAGTATTTGTGCGCGGTGCACGATCCACCTAAGAGTTGCTCGGCCATCGACTACTGCTGCCACACCCTGGACTGGGCTGCCAACGCCTTGACCAGCAGCAAGATGTTCCCCTCGCGCCTGGGACTGGGCTCCAGTCCGCACGGCAGTGTCGATAAGGTCCTGGCACAGCAGATGAAAGAGATCACCAATATCTTCCGACGCGTCTACCGCATCTATGCACACGCCTGGTTCCAGCATCGGGACATGTTCTGGCGAGTCGAGAGGCAGACAGGCCTATACATCTTGTTCAAAACCGTCTGCGACGAGTATGGCATGATTCAGCCCGAGAACTACACCATACCCCCCGAAGCCGAAGGACACGACGCAGAAGAAGAAGACGGCCAGCAGCAGACTCAAGTGTCCAGCATTCTTTCCAGAGAAACAGACTCGAATTGGACGAAGCCCGCCGGGAATGAAGTCATTGCCAATGGCAATACGACCAAGCGCCATGGCGGCGGACAAGGCCACATCCGGAACCCATCCAATGTCACGACTGTGATCCAAGAGGAAGCTGAAGAGGATGAAGCGACCGAAGCGAAACCGGTATTGGAACGCGCAGTCACCACTGTGCACGATGACGAGAAGCCTTCGGAAGCAATCTCGCGTGAAGAGTCTGACGAGAGCAAGCGGGATACCATCACACCCGCCACAATGACCACTTCAAAGACTTTCACAGTACCGGAGCCTGTCCAGAGCGAGAAGACACTGGAGGACCAGGATGAGACTCATGCTGGCGATGAGACGACGATCCACATCGAACCGGACGATACTACCGTTGAGACCAAGGCGGATGAACCTGAAGTGAAAGTCACGGTTGAGCCCTTAGAGGAGGAGGCTACGGCCGAGGACACCGCACCCGCGAAATGAGCGAGCACGACAGCATTGTGCTCTATGATCAAATACAGATATCACGATAGCACCCAGACTATGGTGAACACTCAACGTAAAAGCTCCTAAGCCAAGCTGGACGGAGAAATGAGTTCTAACACTGCGTCAGAGCTCTGCACCCTGCTGCTGCTAGGCACTGATCTCGCAGGCAGCACTACGTCAAAGCTCATGGGCGATGCCCTTTGTTCGAAGAATGTGGTGCTGCTCACGTTCGCCCAGACATGAGCCCGGAACGCGCCACGTTGGCTGTCAGCAGGACGTTGGGCCAATTAACTACTAATTGATCGATTTCAATCGAGCCCACCTTACTTCGTGTATTCAATTTCCCGTGAACGCACTTTCACGGTTTCTGGACGTTTTTGAGTGACTTCACTCGCACAAACCATCAATTTGTTCACAATGCAGAATAGCGGTCATTCGATCGTGCTGTATAAGGGCGTTTCTAGGGATGAGTCAATTTCTGAGGTCACAAATTTTACGACAATGTATACGTGCCTCTGACATCAGGACCTTCAGCTGGAATGGCAAGCTCTGAAGCGATACTGAAGTTGTGCCATTGCCTGCGACACGGGACGCAATGATATGTGTCATCCACAACTTTTAATGGGGTTACAGTCTGCCAGAGTGAAAACAATCAATTCCAGAGCTAGAGTGTATTGCAAGTAGAGTCCAGAGGCCTCTTCAGTTGCAACCGTGGCTGTCCAGGTCTGTACGGACGCGCGCTCAGAATCGCAGTGTCTGCTGCAAATCAGGCAGATCCGCACACGGACAAGGCTGCTAGAGTACCCGAATATGAAGCCCGGCTGGAAAAGTGGAGAGAGAGAGAGAGAGGCCGAGTGGGTGCCATGTCTCAACTCCTTGAAGTATACGTTACAAGCTGGTTGCAGTCTGGCATCTTGGCTGTCAGCTAAACACGCCGCATTGGTTGCAATTCGTCAATACTAGCTATTGGCCAACGATCGCATCATTCTTGTGAAGGTCAGCGTCGAGAAGCTGAGTACGTGGTGAGCAGGAAGCTCCAGCTGGCCGTCTGGATTAGAACTATTGTAAGCATGGATCCCAATAAAGCTTGGCGTTGACATGCGGTAAAACCAGGAAAACTGCGAAAGCTACCGACGAACTACAACCAGTCTTACAATGTTACAAGGCAGTAGGCATGCAGACTTTCATCCTCCAATAATCTCAAAGTTTCAACATCATAGCAAGCAACGAGCCAAGATATTGATCACTGAGCTCCTAGCATCGGTTGCTTTGTTTACACATCGCCGTAGCTATCAACAAAATGAAGGTGGAAGAGCGTTTGACCAAAGCATAGGATGGGAGAAATACCGGCATGCTTTTGCCATCGCCTGCAAGTGTACGACAGCGCGACGGCTATCCTTACGGGTTCGCAAGTTACTCCGAGAGCTGGCTCATGATATTCGAGTACTGGATCCTTTACAGTCGCATATCATTCTCAACGGCATTGCAGAGAGTGGTCTTTCAAGGAAGGCATACAACACTTGAGTCCCCACAGCGCCACTGCGCCTTCGATGTCAAAGTCAAATCTCCCGAGGATGTCTGCTGCCGATGGTATCATCATATCGTGATCACTACGAATCCACTCTCCCGGGAGCATTGCATCTCAGTACCGGAGTGCACTTACCTGATCGTGCCTCATCGCGCAAACGATCGCGGTTACTCCGAGGATTGTATAGTCTGGATAAAAAGGGTCTACGATGAATATTGCGACTGAGAAAGACTGGGGCCTGCTGTGGGGTGTGCCGAAACATGGCATTGTGCTACAATTCGAGTAGGTGCTTTGATAAGCGCCTGATGCAGAGCTCTAGCTGCGTTGATTTTGGTATGAACGGAAGGTTGGTACACTAATGCGTGATAAGCTACAAGAGTGACTCCGGCGGAGCCGCTTCCCGTATATATAGCCCACCTCGGTTGCCTCTACTACAGTCCCCTAAGACTCTTGCTGCTGCTGACAGCTGCAATGCGCCCGAAAAAGAAGCCTCGTATCCTCACGAGACCTTATTGGAAATATCTATTCGAACGGACGCACTCGAAGCTCTACACGAAATCAGCACAGGAGCGACTCGACGAGCATATCCAAAATTTACCGCCAGAGCTACGACTCGCTATACAGGAAGAATATGTTCGAGCAGTTCCTATACGAGTAGACGATGATGGGAAACTTCGACATCCTCTCGTGGACGAGTCTTGGGCATCTCCCCCAGTCAAAGAGAGCCGAGCGTTATACCGCGCCGCCCCTATTGTTCTCAGCTACTATCTCCTCAAAACTGGTCGGCACGGGATGTACTATTTCGACTTGGACAGTACCAGCAGGCCCTGGGCCCCCTACAGCTACTACCTCGATCATCATGACGAACACCTTGGGAGGGAGCATAGGAAGTACCTCCGGCTCGAGATCAAGATCAAGATACCCAGCGATTGCCGCAAGAAATTGCGCTTTCGCTGCGATGAGCTGGGCCGAATTACTTACGAGCCTGCGCCTGAACACGCCTGTCGCTCCCGACACTGCGACCGTCCCAGACAGCAAATCAATGTGTGGCAGCACATTCACACCCATACGAACAGGATCAGCGAGCATTCCGGGATTCCACGCGAGAACATCACCACGGAAGTCACTTTCGAGCATGAGCATTGCCACGCACTCCATTGTACCCATGCGACGTGCAAAGTGAAGATGATTCTCCTGGGGCCTCCTTATGTATTCGTATGCGTCGTGGCATGCTTTGTGTTCTCGTGGCAAACGGCATATGGCGGTTGGGATACGTACAGAGCATGGAGGGCTCAAGTCAGGCTTCAACCCGGCATTCATCGGCACGTTCTATACGCGATCTTCCTGATCCCAGTCTCTGTAGGGGGCGTTCTTCTGACGCCATTGGCTATGCCACTCAAATGGACTGTCATGGGATCTGGAAAGGCAAGAAAGATTGTAATGCAAATAATGGAACGGTGGAAAACGGCGCGCAAAGCAACAAAGCAAAGAGCCAGGGCAAATGCAGAGGCAGTAGCTGCACTCGATGGTTCTAGTAAGCAAGGCACTGTGCCTGCCGTGAACCTGACAGTTTTCGGTTCGAACGCCACCGGCCAGAGCCAGTAATTGGCTCTGGATAGGGGTGAACAAAACAAGAGCACTACTCTTCGATATTGGACTCGGAACTGTTGATATCGTCAAGACACAATTCAAGCATAGGTGTGATTAGGGACCTCTAGCAATGACGGCTACTACAAACACACGTTATGCTGCGATATATATTCAGAATGGCGAGGATATATATACACTTACTTGCGAGTGCCATTCGACTTGCAAGTTCATCTTGCGAAGAGCCTAATACGCCGCTGCAAAGAAGCCGTTACTGCGATTACGGACAGAGGCAAGCATTACTCATATGCCTCTCTCATTTTGTTATCGCTCCCGCGGTCGCCGGAGTCACGTTTCCTCCCGTTTAGAAGATCAGAATTTTGCGACCCACGAGATTTCTTCACTCACGAAAACTCTTATATACCACGGTTTAACCGAACAGACCATATAAGTCGGCAGAACGTACCTTTCGTCTTCAGCAGATTGAGGCCAAGCTTGGCTGTTTGACCGCCTTATAACGATGTCTGCCGATTTGATCCGTATGGGCTTAGTGGATCACTTCTACAGCTAGGTACCATGTAATGAACAACAGCTATCAACCAAGGATACTCTGCGCCAAGCGCACCTCATAATTGAGCTTACTACCTACGAGGCTGGTAGACATGTAGCATGTTCTGGAAAAAGACATTATCGAGCTACGAGTCAAATCACCACTCGGAAGCCGCCTCTTTTGTAAAGCTAAGAAGAAGCAAGCCGATGCAAGCTTCGATCAACAAGGGAGATGTAAATTGCACTTCGAGTCGGGGCAATATACCTCTCGCCCGGCAATTCGTCTGTCTATACTGGACCAATAGTATATGACATATATCCTCGAATAGTCGCCGAAAAGAATAGAGACCTGAACCAGCCTCTTATTGCGAACCTGGAGCAAACAGTCATTAAACAACCTTTTCCACCCAGTACATTTGCAAGCTACGGAGTACTAAGGAAAGAGTAACACCCTCCAGCCAAAGTCTCTGGTAAGCTGGTTCGCTATAACCTCCCCATGTCCTCCACGATCGTTACTATAGTACGACTGCAAGTCACAAGCTGAGAACGGACTAGGCGAAGAACAAGATTGCTACAGCAGAGTCCAGTGCATGAATATTGGAGAATGATTACACTTATTGAAATCCTGGGGCAAGTCTAGGCCTACTAGAAGAAAAACCTCACCAAGTAATGAAAATGGTAAAAATTAACAACACCAAAAAGGACTTCGTGGATAGTAGTGAGGTTTTGTGCAACCCTTGAATGCATGTGCTAAAAGTAAGGTATACAGCCCCTCAAGATACATGTCTCCCCCACTACGCCACGCCCTATCTACACGCCGCTTTCCCCCCAGTGCTTTTTTTTTTTCTTCTCACATTTCTATCCTACTTTACTGAGGAGTAGTGCAGAGAAGAGTGAGACCGGCCTAGTGACACAAGACACACACAGAGTACGAATCAGCATGATTTCATTTCGAAAAAGTCCTCGCCATCGACGAGAACCGAAGACCAGAAGAGAGAGGAAGGGAGAGGAGGAAGTACTTACAACGGTACCGACGTCACAGCATTGAGCACTAAGTCCAGTGTGCTTGCACTCCTTCTGGAAGTCGCTGACGGAGACGGGGCTTCCGGGGACTGGATATATATGATTAATGACAGAACGTATAGAGGACCCGAGTCCGCTGCTGGATATCTTCCACAAGAGTGGGGGGCGGGGTTCACTTACCGTCAGAGCAAGTGACATCGGCGACCCCTAGGACGTCCAATTGGCAGCAGTATGGTGCTCCAGTGGCGCAGAGGTCGGCCTCGGACTTCTTCTCTAGGATGGAAGGAGCTGCGGCTGCGAGGGCAGCGGTGGCGAGGAGGGCGAAGAATTGCATGTTTGCTGTGGGTGGTTGGTTGGGTGGTTGGTTGGTATTGGAGATTGGTTGTCTTGTAAGGGAGTGATGTTGTTGTTGTTGTTGGTGTTGATGTTGTTGGGAGTAAAAAGAGACTCGTAGTAAGGTATGTGTCTTTCTTTTATATATGTTTGTTCTCCCTCCTCTATACTCCCTCCCCCCTTGCCGTCCATCCGACGCATTCAGCTTGCATATAATACACAAAAAGTTTCTCTAGTGACATCCAGGACGTAGTCTGTACGACGATCACACATAGATTCCATCCATTCTCCATAATTTCCATCACCAGAATTGATTGTTCTTGAACTTTTTTTCGATGGGTCAGGTACAGCGCTTGCTACTACTGGACCTCGTTCACTCTCGAGATTCTATTTCTACCCAACTACTGCAGGCGCCCCTTATGACAAGAGAAAAACTCCACAGCGACACCCTATTGGAAGTTGTAGTTGGGCCAGCCTAGGCAGTCAAACCGCACCAGTCAGCCACGAACAACTCATAAGTTGGGCGGGTCCTTGTATACAACCGTAGTGAACAGCCACAGAAGATGACGCAGCAGGAGAGAGGAACAGGATTAGTTGGTCTGCCATGTGCCATTGTGGATTCCCCCGTTATTGGACCGTCTTCGGGAACGTGAGGCCAATATCTTTACGTTAGTTCTATTGAGAGCCAAACCACCGAACTCGTCCTGCCGAATGGGTTCGTTCCCCAGTTTCCCGGACCGTTGCCGAAGATACTGCAAGCGCTCGAGAACTACTGAACTTGAGTGAATAATAGGGGTGCTGACCGTGCTGTATGTAGACCCGTCCCACTCCCACCACTGCGTTACAATCACCTTCCACGTCCGATCGATAGTCTATCCGCACCTTGGAT
>AWYF02002800.1:0-45680 GCA_000504405.2 Mycosphaerella sp. Ston1
CAAAGTCCATGATGCACTTCGCGTAGACTTTGCCAGCAGTCTTCGATCCATCGGGAAGTTTCATCTTCCGAATCTTTGCACGCAGTATGTTGGAGAAATTTCGATTGAGTGCCGTAGATCCACAAGAGTCACCAGATCCAGCAGTACATTCAGCAACAGTGAAAGGGGACTCTTCTTCGACTTCGTATGCGATCAGATCGACCGTACCACCACCACAATCGACAATGAGTACCGCATCGTGTACTTTGAGGTTGAGAAGACCAGTCTTCGCGCAGAACATGGCTGCGGCTTCTGGTTCAGAGATCAGAGTCAGCCGATTGTCATTCTCGTCTCGCAAGTATCCCGCTTGAATGGCCGCAGCTCTTGTTGCCGCCTTGCCGGCATCGTTCCAAATGGCTGGTACCGTCAAGAAGTATTTGATGTTCCGCTCTTCTCTGTTGAACACCTCGCCCAACGTTTTCTGTAGCGAATTACGCATAGCTTGCCGGAGCTTGAACAGGTAGTCTGCTGCGACATCAATCTCAGACTTTCCAGGCGGAAGCGGCGGAAGGTTGATAGGGTCGATATATGTGTTGCCGGACAGCATGAGCTGGAGCTTGAACCACTCCACTTTCTGCACGCCTGGCTTGGGATAGCCCGTAGGTGCCAGTGCTTCGGCAATGTCTGGGCCCCAGCCCACCACTTGCTGGTGCTGGTCGTAGTAGAGTACTGTAGGAATCTAGGCACGTGTCAGCAGAGGGCTGACATCTTACGAGGGAGCTGTGTCTCACCTTCTGTTTCGTTTGTGTACCGGCACCTGGCCACTCGACGATGATATCCTCTTTGGCTTCAGTGTTGGTAGCAAACGCGAATGCGACACCAGAGAATGTGGTTCCCTAAGTCCATTGTCAGTCGTGTCCCAACGTGCCGTGTGAGAGCCCACTCACAAAATCGATGCCGACAATGAGCTGAGCTTTGCTTCGCGAATTGTCACCTTGCACTTCAGCTGGTCCGCGATTGTACGAGTGCGGGCCTTGTACGGCCTGTGGCCCGTAGCCATATGGCTGATGCCCTTGCGGAGGCTGCCCCATTGGGTAGCCGGGTGGTGCAGGCTGGGTGTAGAGCTGCTGCTGGTGTTGAGGAGCGTACGCATGCCCGGCGCCCGTGTTGATAGGTGGAGGAGGCATCGGACTCGACGGCCTGCCTTGGTTAGGATGCCCTGGAGCGACCAAAGTCCCTCCCTGGTTGGCGTACTGGTATGATGGCGGGCGACCTAGCGGTGTGGGCTGCTGGTTCGAGTTCATGGCAAGCGGCGGCGACGTGGCGGAGGACGCAGGCTGGGTCGCTGAGCCTGAGCCGTTGGTGGTGGCAGGCGACTGAGCCGAAGCGCGCGTGACTCCGCTGGGCGGCGGTGTCGACGTGGGAGTTGCAGCAGGGGCGGCGGAGACAGCGGTGGCGGTGGCGGTGGTGTTGTCGGAGGGTGCGGCAGCGGGACTGGAGGTGGGAGCGGAGCCGTTGGGGAGGGTGAGGGGCGAAGGACTGACTCCGCTGCGGCTGGGTGAGACGCGCTGTGTCGGCGCGGCGAGGTTGGTGGTGCTGCCGGCGTTGGAGCTCTGGCTGCCCGCGACGCTGTTGCTGCTGCTTCTGCGTGTCGATCCGACTAGTCGCTTGAAACGCTGATTTATGGAGGACATAGGAAGGAGCCTATCATGGGAAGCAGCCTCCTGCTCACGACTTCAGGAGATTCAAGCCAGAAGGAACAGCGGAGTTGCGCCGCAAAACAGGCAAGCAGGCAGACAGGCAGACAGGCAGGCAGGCAGGCAGGCAGACAAGCACGAGGGGAGGAGAGGTAGTGTGTCTGCGTGAGACGCTAGGGACTGCTGGGGCGGTGGTGCCAAGTAGAGTGCAGCAGTCACCGTGCAGTGCAGTGCAGTGCAGTGCGCCCCCTCGGCCGTGTCGGGGAAGAAGAGAGTTGTGCTGCTGCTGCTGCTGCAATGTGCACCGGGCAGGGAGGCGGACGGCGGGCGGCGGGCGGACGGGCGTGCGTGCGTGCGTGCGTGCGTGGCAGCGTGGGTGGGTGAGTGGGTGGGTGGAAGAACAGCCGGCACCGTGCGTCGCGTTGTGCTGACTGATGGAGCAACAAGCGAGGTTCGTGAGGTTCGTGAGGATGGGTTGCCGGGTTGAGGCCTTGTCGAAAGCTGAGGCCAAGAGTCAATGAGAGTCGGTGGTGAGAGACTACTGTACCTTACCACTACTACTGCTCCGTACAGAACTACTCGTTGAACTACCTCCTCCCCCGTACATGTGCCCAAGCTTATTAGTGCCGATGAGAAGGTGAGGTGATCAAACAAGTGTGCCGAGCACCGGCGATGGAGAGGGCGGAGAGGGCGGGGCGGCGATGAGATCAATGCGCAGCGAGCGGCTCGCAGTACAATTACATGTGCGGAGTGGAGTACAGTGTTGTACCTCGATTCTATTCCATTCTACCATTCCGTGCCTTATTGCAAATCATGATGTGAATCGACGCCAGGACCCGTGGGGACGAGCGTGCGCCCCGCTCAGTCCGGTCGAGTAGTTAGTTCTGTTACCTAGTATGTGCTACGACGAAAGCCTCGAACCACACGTGCCCCCTTCCCGTCCGTCCTATATCATTGATATTATTATTATGAATTTATGATGCTTCATCAATCATACCTTTCTCGTCCATCGTTGAAAGCAGCGGGATTCATTCAAGAGACATCCTTACTGATATACGTGCTGCGGAGCTTATTCTCATGAGCAGGACTGCCTGTTTCATCATCGCAATAAAATTGAGGCCGACACTTCCTTTTGCCACCGCTTGGCCCATGCCAGTGGAGTAGTGCTCGAGAGTCCCGTCTCTTCAGGGACCCAGACTTTCTCATCCATCATGTACTGGGGCTGAGTGGCGGCGATGCGTTATTCCGCTACCTTAGACATCGTCATCATCATCATCATCATCATCATCCATACCATTACTACCCCGTATACCCTCAGGGTTCGACGTTCAATTCCTCTCCAGTCTCCACTCTCCACCTCTTCACAAATCCTTGGCAGTGCCCACGAAGGGTCACCCGTTGAGAGTGAGGTAACAACAGGGTCTCGGGCAGGCGTCAACGAGCATCGACATGGCGCATTTACTTCTGCATGTACAGTACATGTTCTGTCCACCTCTTCATCATCATCACGAAAAAAAAACATGCTACACCATGATGACCCATAACCTTCCAACCCGAGGGACATGAGTAATGAAGTACTCCGCATGTAGCAGCGTAGCCACATTCCAATTCCCAGTAGTTGTCTCGCCAAATGAGTACCCATTGGACGGACCGACCCGTCAGACCCTTTCCAATTCCGTCTTCGGCTCGAGCCACCACCCCACCACTTGGAATATACAATCCCGCCCGCCGGACATACTGGAAACGGTAATGTAAGAGTACATGTTCACTCCGACGAAAACAATATTCCTTGAGGATTGACGTTTACAAAGCCGCAAATGTGAGGTAGAACTACGCTCGGATAAGATGGTCGGTGTCTGACAACAGGTTCTTTCTTATCATGTACATATATCGCACGCATAAATAACTTAAATCATCATCTCCATGGCTCATTGGCTGCCAACTGACTCGATCGCCGACGAACAAAATCACAGCTTCGCGAAGCACGGTGCAGTCCTAAACAAGCAGCATGTGGGTGGGGATGCGGAGAGGCGCTACATTTAATTGGTATTACAGGAAACTGGGCCGCTGTCACAGCTTATGGAAATAGAATAAAAGAGATCGAGTTTCACTAATACCTGGTAGTTTTGAGGTCCGTAGACCTCGATCAACTTGATTGAATTCGACTACATAAAAAGACAACACGGCAGTGGAGCTTCCGCGTACGCGATTGACCTCTCCCTCAATCATCTTCCCGCATTCACCATATCAGCAATGCCGAGCGAGATTGGCTGATGCTGTTCGCTCCGTTGGCCTTAGCCCTGGCTTTGTCCCCTATGCTCGCTATGTGTCCTTTTTTTTCTATTACGTCGTTCACATTGCCATTCTCCACGGGAGGGAGATACGCCTTACCTTAATCATGTTGAGACCAGCAATCCGGACGGAATAGGTACCCTCGATTCGGGCTTTTCGATGCACGTGGAGTGCTGGTAGTCCGCGAAAGAGCTTGGCGACCGCAATAAATTGGCCAGTGGTGTAATGCCCACCAGAATGGCCATGCTGCTGAGCCTCAGCTTGGTTTTCGACACGATCCTGGGCTAGGTAGTGATGTTAGAGTACTGGGTGTAAGAACATCCTAACCAAAATGACGCGAAGAAGCCTTCACCCGATCTTCAACCAGCAGCGCCGTTAGTAATGGGCGTGCCATTCCCATTCACTGAACCAGACTGTCGGCGCTTAGCAGGATTCTGGTTCTCCTAGAGGTCAGACATCAGTAGTTAGCTTCTCGTCGAATGTCAAGGCAGGAGAGTTGGGCCAGCAATTCTCTTGGCTGGTTGCGCGGCTCCATCACTCACGTCCAGGCCTGCATTCGAGACGCTACGCTTCTTCTCCAGATTTTCTTTCTTCGACTTCTTTATCTTCTTCACAGGTCTCTTTTCACCTTCCGCGAAAAGGTCAGGTGGCAGTTGGTAACTGTGGTTCGAATCAGCAAACACCGACGAAATCGCGAATTGGGGACAGCATACTCGCGATGGTACTTGATCTGCACTGAGTGCACATCTGGATTGTAGCCTGGCCATGACTGCACGTTGCCCTTGAAGTCGTTGACTGAATATGAGATGTCAAGGTTCTTCTCCCCTGGGAATTGTGTCAGTCTTCACAGTCGCGCCATGCAAAACAGTTACTTACCTTTGAGGAGCTCGATCCCAAGATAGAAAGTGGTCGTCCACAGCTCCAGCTCGATGTCGTCCTTCTTCTTGTCCTTGCTCTCAGCATCATCGTTTGTCGCAGCCATATCATTGATGACATCGGCGTCGCCTCCAGCAGCGGCTTGCTGCTTCACGTCTGCGGTCTCCTCGGTCGTAGTAGCTTTGTCCACGAGTCCATCGAGTCCTCCGCCCAGAACGCTCTCAATCTCCTCCTTTGTCTTGCACTTGTGATGTCTTTCAATGCCTTTATTGAATGGCTGCACAAGACTGACCTTGTCAGCACTGTCCTCGATCCCTTCAACAAGCTTGAATCTGAGCCGTGATGTCACTAGGCCAGCCCAAGCTTGCTGATCATCTTTGGTTTTGGATGCAGTCACAATGACAATGTAGTGCTGATATGCCGAAGTGAAGAATTCGTGCTTGATGAGGAGGTCGCGCCACTGTTTTTTGCCGCTGTAGATATCGGCCATGATATCGTGGCCACGATTCAGCTCGCGGATGAGAACTTCCTTCGTCGAGCGCGTGATTGTATGCGTGGCATTCATGACAGGATATGCTGGCGTAATCACTGGCATGAGATGTCGCTTGTCGCGAAAGTTCTTTTGAGGGTCCCATTCCTGCTGGTTGAGTGAAGGCCCTTTTTCGCGGGCTTGGAGATAAATAGGCGAGGGCCATTGCCAGTTCTTGACGACCCAGAAGAACTTGGCGACAATGGTCGAAGCAGCAGCTCTTGGATACAACTGACAGACCCTCGCGACCATCATGGCGTAGGCCACACCACCTGGATATCCATACACATTGCCGTAGAGACCACGCTTCTGCGCCCACATCTTGACCGCACGTAGCGCAATGCGAAACGTCCGTGTCTGTGGCACTAGTGAGAGGATCCTGTCCGTGACGCGGGTGCCATTGACGCACTTGAGATCGGTCTCACTTAGCCCTCGGAGCAGCTCGCTGTCATTGAGCTCGAGGCTCTGTGGAACCTTGTCCTTGTGCAAAGTACACCAGATGAGATCGATAGAGATGCCCTCTATTTCGGTCTTGATGATCGGGACGCCAATGCCAGGCACAGGGACTAGCTCAGTAATGTCCTCTGGTGGTATCGCCTGTCGTATCATGTCGGGCATGTATTCGAAGAAGTCCTCACGGCTAACGTGCTTTGGGCTCAGCATCAACGTATCTATATCAGAGCCCGGGCCATAGACTCCAAGGCGGAAGCTGCCATAAGTGAAGATCTTGCCGCCAGCCTCCTTGAGCAGCTCTGGATTGAGTCCCTTCTTCTTGCCGACTCGCTGAACGAGCTGCAGGAGTAACTTATGCAGCTTAAGCAGAACGTTTTGTCTATCAGGCAATCAGCGCGACATCTTCAGACTTTCGAAATATCGCACCCACCTCTTCGCCGTCTCTTCCGGCGACTCGAAGTTGTTCTGAGCCTTTAATTCGGCAAGCAAATGGTCGTGCAGCTCGTTATCGCGCGGCTTGGGAGGTTCGTTCGACAGGGGTGGACTGACGCCCAAGTATTCGGCGGTCTGTGATGCCATGTCGACGGCGAGGAGAGGCGGCGGTGGCGTTGACTAGGAGGAGTCGGGAGGGCGGAGGTGAGAGCTCAATGCCTCATCGGAGCATGCGATGCAGAGCTGAGCCGGCGGAAGCGCTGGTGCGGAGTGGGCGGTGATGGCATGCGCGACAGCGAGGTATATGGATACTTGCGGATGTCAAAGCTGAATTCAGTTGTGCGCAACGGCACCAGCACAACGATACAGATTAATGGCGCAAGCAGTGCAGAAGTGAATGGCAGGCGAGCAGGCAGGTGCAGGCAGGCAGGCAGGCAGGCAGACAGGTACTGAGGCAGGTGCAAGAACAGAAAGCTACCTTATTCTACCTGAGATCTAGCGTTGAAGATCCGGAGGCAAGAGCCGCCGGGGCAGTCCCCGTCGCCAAGACTTGTGCTTGTGTACATGTATCGTAGTAGAGGTAAGGTAAAGTCTTCGCTCAGCCGCCAGACTCGATTACTCGAAGAACTCCTTGAGCTTCTGGTCAAGCCACTTCACATCCTCTGTAGACTGCCCAGGCCCACCAGCCCAGTGTCCCCTACAGGTGGGATTATTAACACGCCTGTCTCATCATGTACGGTAGACATCATCATTATCGGACTTACCAGATTGACTGAAAGGGCACACACTGGCCGATGCCCGGATGCATACGAGCCACCTCATCCTCGCTGTCCTCGGGAGCTTGAGGAATCATCAGAATCCATCGGTAGACTGCTTTGGGACGAACACTTACGAAAGTATAGATCGGTCATGCTCGGCAACACGAGGGCTTTTGCCTTGATGCCTTTCATTGCAGCATCAAAGTCGCCGTTGTATGGCTCTTGCTGGGAGACGTCGCCACATTGCCAGGTGTAGAGCATTGCAATCATGTTGTCGGGATCCTTCGACAGCGCCCACGTTTCCCAGAAGTTCACCATGAAGTCCTCGATGTCCTTGAAGCCTAGGACACTCTCAAACAATCTCTCTCGATAGAAAGCTTGAGAGAAGCCCCAGCCAGAATACACTCTACCGAGAGCTTTCAAGCCAACCACTTTCTCATGATCGCTCCACGCGCGATATTGGTTGATTGTGGCCTCACCCTTTCCCACTCCGCCGGACGCCGCACCTTTGCCGCCCAAGACAGCCACCTTTACACCTTCGAGCATAGACTGATTGTGGAGGCTGGTCTTGGCCGATCCGCAGAAGGGCGCGATGAAATCCATAAAATCAGGATATTGCGTGGCCCATTGATACTGTGATGGATTAGAGCCTTGGTATCTCATGGCGGGTCGTGTCCATGGGTACTCACTGTTTGTCCCGCTCCCATACTCCATCCTAGCACTGCTTTGGCATGCTTGATATTGAGCTTCTTCGTAACAAGCTCATATTGTGCCCGAACGTTATCGTAAAAGGTGACTTCTGGCCATGGGCGAATGTCCTTTCGATTTGACGGACTACTAGATTGGCCATTCCCAAATCTGCCATTCGACAAGAAGTCAACACTGTCTCAGATATCTCGTAAGGGCTGTCTGATGGGGAGTGTACGCACAAGGCCACAATCACGATGAAGTACTTCTCCGGATTTAGAGTCTTGTCAGTGCCGATCAGCCACTCATTGTCTTCAATCGCTCCTGAGTACCAGCTAAACAATGGTGCATATAAATCAGTGACTGTGTCAGACAGGTTGTGGGGGATTCTGTTCGTCAAGTCCTCACGTTGGATAGATGATCGCCGGGTTGCCTCCTTTGCCAAACGACTTGTACGCGATCCTTGCTTCTGGTATAAGTCCTCCGTTCTTGAGAGAGAAGTCGCCCAATTGGTAGGTGGAGAACCCCTCAGTCGCCATGTCGTTGAGTTGTTTCCCCAGGTCTGATAGGCTTCCTAGCAGCTTCAAAGGTGCATCGAACGACTGGCTACTACGCAAAATGTTGCCTCTCTCCATTCACAAGACCAGAGCATAGATGTGATCGATATCTTCCCCACTGCATCTGGATCACTGGATGATAATGGAATGGTCCCTGTCACGATAAGACAACCCCGCCACAAGCGTTGGATCCCATCCCGTCGCCCATAGTGGGAGGGGTGGGGTACAGAAGAACTACTGGTTGCAGATCGAGCATGGACCGATCTAGACAACTTCTTCTTCATGGTCTTGAGGGCCTTGAATATAGTCTAGGGCTGTCAGAGCGACTGCCTGCGCGTTGGGACATGACATCTACCGTACTTCTAGTATCACAAGGCATGTCCATGTATACATGATGTGCCAACACTGTTCCGGAGGGTGGAAGCTGCCGATCAGGTCGCGGAAACAAATCCATTTCCAAATGACGTCGCAGGGCATTGAGCGGAACGCATTGTGCTGACATGAGCTACATGTATACAGATCTATCTCCTCTTGCGCCCATAAAAGGCATAGAAGACGGAGACTGTAAAAGGGTACATGTAAAAGTCTCTTTACACCGCATACGAAAAGCCCAGATTCAAACTCCCCACAAGGAGCAACAAACAGCAAACAACACCCCAACCATGTCCGGTGAACCCGAGCAGAAAATGGCCGACACGGCAACCCACGAACAGAAGTACGACGCCGAAAAAGAAATCAAGCGCAATCCTCACGGCAACTTCAAAGAAGTCGAAGCATCGCGACCCGCGTGGGACGAAGGATCGAAATGGCGGTACATGCAGACCAAAAAACCCGACTGGAAACCAGGACAGGGCGCCAACGATGGCGGCGAGAGTCTCCAGAAGAAACACATCTCTATTGATCCCTACGAAGAAGGACGACCTGCCGTATTCAACTATAAGCTGCTCATCAGTGCCATCATTCCCCGGCCCGTAGGATTCGTGAGCACACGATCCAAGGACGGCTCCTCGACCAATCTCGCACCATTCTCCTACACACAAGTGGTCAACCACGACCCACCGGTGTTCATCGTTGGCTACGCCGGTGGGATGTCGCAGGCCAAGGACAGCTTGCGAAATCTGGTCGATACAGGAGAGTGCACCATCAACATCATCAGCGAACACTATCTGGAGGCGGCGAACGCCACATCTGTCAATGCCCCCTATGGTATTTCCGAGTGGGCATTGACAGGTCTGACTCCTGCCGATAGCGAAGTGGTGAAACCCTCGCGAGTGAAAGAAGCCGTGTTCACGGTCGAAGGCAAGCTGATGAACACGCAAGAGTTTGAGAGCCGCGCAACTCCAGGCAAAAAGACGGGCGTCTTAGCTGTTATTGAGGGTGTGAGGTTCTGGGCTCGAGAGGATGCCATTAACAAGGAAAAGAACATTCTTGACCCAGCTGTGAGTATTGGAAAGCGCTACCTTGACTCCGTCCGACCACTGACCGTTTAACACCAGGTACTGAGGCCCATTGCTCGCCTGGGTGGTATTACATATGCTCGTGTCACCGAAGGCATCGAGCTCCCTCGGCCAGACTGGGAAGAGTTCAAAAAGGACGCCGAGCCGTTAGGGCTGGTAAAGCCAAAGCGTGATGAGCAATAAGGTAATGACTTTCTACGTGAGCGTCTTTATATCACCATCAAATAGATATATACCTACCTATCTTACTTACCTAGATGCGTCTTAAAGCGCGGACTGCCTCTGTTTTGAACCAACTCCTAGCATTTGCTCGAGGCACGACAATTCCTCGCCATCGCGCTGATAGTCAACGACGCGATCTCTCTTTCCGCCATCCCAGGCGATTCCATGCCATAAGAGAATTCCAATAGTACGCGACAACAACATCGCTTGCCACATCTCGCTTCTGCGAAGCACATTGACCTGGTTGAGCAAGCGATTCCAGAAAATCTCCCGTAACGCGTGTGCTTCATTGTAAAACACAAAAGTACTGTTTCCGCCTCCTGATTTTTCTTCCCAATAGCCCAGCAGATGCTCGATCCCGTAAAGTGTCATACCAAACGGTAAATATTCAGCTTCTGCCCAGTCAACCACACCGGTGACGCGCCACGTTATCGGATCAACCATGATATTGCACGGCAGCAGATCCCCATGGTTGAGCACAACCGGTAAAACATCCAACTTGCCTTTCTCAAAAGATCGACGCGTAGCATATGCAATACTGCGTAATTGCTTCGAAGGGAGATTTCCCTCCAACAATATCAGCCGCTGGTATATCGAAGATCCGATCAATCCACAATTCTCCCGCCACGCTCTTCTCTCCTCCTCCTCCTTCTCTTCATCCTTCTGGCCCCTGTGATAAGCCGTCGCGAAGAAGCCAGCCATGTCGCCAAGGAGATTTCCCAGCTTCGAGAGCTCCAGTGCACTGAGCACAGAACATGTCCGATGCAGCACAATATCCGAGTACTTCGTGCCACCCACAAAGGACATTTCCAACACTTGTATCATCCCCGCATCACCAGAAAGCGCGAGAATATCGGATCTGATCAGCCGCGGCGCCCATTTGGTAAATATTCTTGCCGCGTCCTGTAAAATTGCAACCACAACAGCATATTGGAGGGTTCTCAGCTGGATTACGACTCTGGCTGCGCCAGTATCCGTGCTGACAACGGTATAAGAACAGCCGCCTTGAGTCGCTACCGGCAAGAACTTATGACCTCCATGACGAGAAGCGATCAGGTCCGCGTATACGTTGGCGTCTTCAGATGGCATTCCACACGCTGCAAGAAAAGCTCTCATTCCGTCTTCCGCTGTCACGACCGTTGCCATATCGATGAATTGCAGTTTTGCCTGTTGATGTGCTGCATCTCTGACAGAACAGGTCAGACGTGACAAGCTTGGGCAAGAGGCGTCGCGTCCTCGTCAGCAGCAGACAAGAGGGTGCACACAATATGGTGTAGCTGTGTGACCCCCACGCAAGGATCAAGGGAAAGCTGTGCAAAGCGATCGAATCAAGCTCTTCCTTCTCACAGCTATCTTCATCGTTGACCCGCCCTGTTCTGCGCAGCGTCTTAATGCCTCAACGCTCGTCCCGCGCAGTAAACGGAGGGGCGCAAGAATTGCACCGATTGTCTATGTTCCAAATGATCCCTTTTCAAGTCGCATCAAGTTCTCCACTCCTTAGATAAGTGGAGGTATCCCGTCGTGCCGTTTCGCTTCTCATCTGGATTCCCATTCCATGCACAAACTATCAACATGCCGCGAAACACAGCAAAGGGTATCTGGTGCTCTATTCAAGCTTGATTGTGGTTCTCGTGTCATGAACCGAAACTTCGAGGCAGATGTCGCTGCTGGTGTGAATCGAAAAATCTCTCGCACACAGGACTGGCCTGTAGTATCTTGAAGGGTCCCGTAATGCTATCCTAGGGCTGTGGTTTCTGCGGTCGACTAATGCCAGACTACACCAAATCTTCTCACGTGGTGAAGACGGGCGCCTTTACGAGTATGGACCGCCCTCGGACAGAAACGCCAATGCCAGCGGCCATGCGCACACGTGGTGGTTGGTCTTCCTTCATACCTTGAGCACTCTCTGGTCGGCCAAGGCTGCCAGATGATACGCCAGCATGTTTGCTCGGCTTGGGTTTGCCTGTGATGGCGCTCAGCATACTTCGCTTTCCTCCTCGCACAGACGCCTGGTCAGCATTGCTATCTGTCATGTCTGTGACATCACTCGCGGCGCTCTTCATGCTAGCTCGTTCTGTCTGATCGTCTGCCACGGATGTTACAAGAGGTGGAATGCCGGACTCTGTCTTCATCTGGTCGCCCATGATGCCGTGGCCGGGCTGGAAGTATTCAATTGAGACGTCTCGACTCTCCAGCGGAAGGTGTATGGCTATGCTAACAACGAGCTCAATAATCATGTGCACACCACCTTCCAGGTCGGATGGTGGTGGGTCTTGCAGATGCAGCGAAAGTGCAGAGACCAGACCGTCCTTGAGGGAGTCGGTTAGACGTTGTCGATTCTCGGGGCACTGGGGCGATCGGAGGGTCTCTGCAAGTCCATCCAGAGTTGCCAGTCTCCAGTTGACAACCCTGGACGTCAGATACTCCTCCTCTTCTGCACTCTGAGCCAGTGGCGCATGTCGACGTATGTTGGTCTGGATACTCCTGAGTTGAGCCGAGAGAGCCGGCTCGAGGTCGGGGTGGAAGTACTTGTGGAATACTTCATCGACCAGCCAGTTCGAAATGAATGCTCTGCCAGCGGCGGTCATTTCCTGTTTGCCCGTCACCACGGCGTCCCTGTTGACTGACCCCACAAGCCAATGCGGTATGCTCTTCCAACTCTTGCGTATGCTGAAGGCCAACTGTGCCACCAAGCCGTCGAGTCGATTGAAACGTGTCGTATACTCGCTATCGTCGAGCGATGTTCGTGATTGTGCTAAGCGTTGATGTGCCAGGCTGTTCTGCAGTTGCTTGACCTGATCTTCTTTCTCGAAGTAGTACTTCTTGACCTTTGTATACTTCTCGCCTGTTCAACATGTTAGCGTAAGCCAGCGCGATAACACTGCGAAGCCTGTCTTACGGAGCTCCTTGTGGTCCTTAAGCAACTGTGACACCTCATCCTCGTTCATCTCGTCCAGTGGCTGAGGAGTGGCTCTACCGACTTCGCCGTGCTGCTGCTGCTGCTGCTGCGCTTGCGGCGGTTGTTGCGTTTGTCCACCATTATTGCCCTTGTAAGGCTGCCCTTGGCTGGTAGGAGGCACCACTGCCGCAGTGAATGCAGGCAATTGACTTCCCGGGGTAGAGTGGGATCCTTCGCGTGATCTTAGGTCGTTGTGCACGCTCTGCCTGTTGTTGCCATTACGCACAGCCTTTGGCTGTGCCGTGGCACCATTGTTCGACATGGAAGACGAGTCGTCGGTCTGCGCCGAGAAGCTTCGCGCTGAATTCAACGCTGGGCGATCGGCGTTATCAGCAACGTAGTGAGAGTGGCTTTCCGGCGGCGTGTACTCTTGCTGCTGCTGGTACGCGTGCGCCTGGCTCTGAAAGGCAGGTGACCTGAGTGGAGGGACCGTGGAGTTCTGTGTTTGGATGGCAAGGCCCGGCACAGTGCGAGAGTTCTGGTAAGCAGCTTGCTGCTGATGGTGCGGCTGATGGTGCAGGGGTTGCTGAGGCTGAGCATTCACGTTGGCGTACTGTGAAGCACCACCGCTAGACTGGATGTAGTTGTTCTGCTCGACGGGGGCAGCGGTGGCAGGAGGACTGAGCACTGTCGGTCCACCCTGCCGCTGCTCGCGGAAGCCCTGCTCGGTGTTCAACCGCTGCAGCCGGCGCTGCGACCAACGATCCAGGGCGACGGCGTTGGTGCCGGAGTCGGAGGAAGTCTTGCCCGGCGAACCTCCTGCGTGCGTGTTCATGGACAGCGATGGCGAGGCACTGCTGGCTGACTGGGTTGTGAAGGGCGAAGTATGTTAGTATGGCACTGGCAGTACTCGGGCTCGTGGTGCGGCCAAGGATGGGAGCCCGCCGGGTTAACCTCGGACGACACAGAAAGGCCTTCGGCTGTAGGGTGAGCACCTGTGAGCACTGAGCACTGAGCACTGATGAGCAGTAGAAAGAGAGAGAGAGAGAGAGAGGGAGGGAGCTCGCTCGTACCCGTGCTGTGGCTAGTGATGGGGGGTGCAGTACGGAGTGGTGGATTGGTGGTGCAGCGCTGCAGCTCCCGCTGTCCGCCAGCTCTTCGTGCGGTCTGGGAGCGCAAAATGCCCCTTCCGGAGTGCGCTTGCTCGGTGGGAGGAGGGGGCGTCGTTCCGCGATTCTGTTAATAGGTGTAGCTTGGGCAGCCGCTAGAACTAGAGGATCTTGCCGACAGTCTTCCCTGAGCCTGTAGGTAGTACTGTAGTGATGTACATGTAGTGACGACCTGACGACGACGACGACGACGACGACGACGATGTTGGACGTGCTCGCAGGCCGGTTCGGCCTGCTGCTGCTGCTGTCGGTAGCGGCGGCGGTGGTGGACCGGATGTTGTTGCTGCCTCTCGGTATTCTATGGCTTGGCTGAGAGCATCAGCGGACAGCGGACAGCGGACAGCGATAGAGAAGACCTCTTCAGCCGTAGTATCGAATCGCGTGATGTACTGGCAAATTCATAGAATCACGACATACACAGAGTGTATATAGATCTGGGTCTACGTTGCACCGTTCTTCAGACCAAGCACCTTAGCTCCCAAGGTCTGCATGAGATCTTCCGAATACGACGACAGACTCGATAGAGCTATATACATGTATTCAACATGTTACGCCGACTACTGCGACCAGGCGGTTATCGATGATGTTGATCTCTCGATAAGGACGTAAAGGGCGTGTCCGACCAGCTAGACAGCCTAGACTGTCGATTACGGCTCAATCTGGGCTCGATATTACTCGATTGGTCATTGTTCGCCAATCGGTGTACTCTATCCGTATGTACCACTGTATTGTACGAGAGGTCCACTGTGGGTCAGACAGTAGACACAAGGAGGAATACTCGAATACAGCACGCGGTAGATGCAGATTGCTACTGTAGCAATCAGTGCCAATCACTCTTGATCTTCCCTTTTAATGCTTCACTCATCACATGGGACTCACTGCCAAGTGCCAAACGTCACTTCTGATGACTACGAAGGGATTGCAATTCAATTTAGCATTGCGCCAAGATCTGCTTCCTGGACCTCTTAAAGGAGAGGCCTGTCGTGTCTGCACAAGCCTCAAGGCTCAAGCTGCCGGAGCAATCTGGTCGGGCGTGCAGAGTAGTTTGTGCGTGAAAGGCGTGGTCTTGATTACATGTACATATAGCTAGGTACTTCGAGAGAACAGTCTGTACTCTTATGTACATGTAGAACTAACAAACAGAAGCAGAGGTGCATATACTGCAAATGCCGCCCTCAGCGTCGAAATGCGTCAGAACTATTCTAAGGTAAGGTAAGGTAAGGTAAGGTATGTAAGATTGGAGACCGTGCTTAGCATAACACGGGCGCTGCAAGAACCTGGCAGGCTTTGATTCCAGAGAGCCAATAGAGAAAACGCTGCCTCTCCTTGACTCCGGATTGATCGCAATTAATCGCTGTATAGTATCTTGGAGACGCAGTGGTATTGTAGGGATATGGTGTCTTTTGATGACCCTTACTGGTCCCTTACTGCACTCAAGAGTCAAGCCTCCTGGGGCGGGAAGGGTTCCCCCCTGGCCCTGCAGGTGTGTGATGGTATACAACTACTACGACGACTCGCAGACGCTGCAGACAGAGGCGTTTCCAACTTCTTATACTCTTTGTGCACCTCGGGGCTTTTGTACCACACAATTTACTGAAATATCGTTTAGATACTGCTTGCATCTTTGCAGCGCTCCAGTCTTTGCGACACCGCCTCACATACGACTCCTTTCCTGCCCGTTCTATTACCACCACGCTGCGTACCGCAGATCTTCAATCTTACAGTAATCGACCATTCATTCCTCTCGGAGGATCACCATTGCAAGCAATATGCTTTTCATGTCTGCCATTGGCAGCCTCGCGCTTCTAGTCTCAGTGGTCGCAGCACACCCACTCGCTCAAGAAATGCCAGCCCCCGTCGATAATCCAAGCCTCGAAATCACCGGTCTTGTCGTCAACGATACCACGACCGGACAGACTTTGTTGAGCTTCAACGTCACAGACCCCGAACCGCTTGCCAACCCGGCGGTTGCCAACTGCAGAGGATCTTGGTCACACCAAGCGCAAGACTGGCCAGTCAATACGAAGGCTGTATGATATACTAAGCGAAACTTCGCATACTATCTGCTGATATTCCGCGCAGCTCCAATGCGACAACTCCCAGACCATGACATGGTATATTGACGGCTGGACGAGCGTGAGAGACTTTGTCATCGCCATCCAAGACAGATACAACGATCCTGCGTCAGTCTTCCTTATGTTGGTCGCATGCTTGTGAAACTAACTATTAGTAGCATTGGTGAAGCCCCATACGATCGAGTTACAGTCTTTGCCAAAGCCTCAATCAACACTACAGTCGTAGAATACACCAGCGAGGATCCGGCAGCCGATCCAGTCTCTGGCTCCCAAATAGCCAACACGACCATACATGCCCCGATATACGCAATTGCGGCAAAGTAGGCGGCTCGCACCTTGCACAACGTCAACAATGGAGGCAGCACATCTCAGCACCAACCACATTGACCCGATGACCTTCTATGTATACATATGATGGGGACGACGGCACATGTCGACTTCCACATGTTGGGGACCGGGAAGCGATTGGAGGCGTCTACTGCATGAAGAGCTTCCCAGGACCAGGCTCCCTTGTGCTTGTTCACAACATCTGTCGGCATCACGCTGTGACCTAAAATAAGGTCATGCACAATATATTCTTAGCCTTTCTTGAGGCTCTGGGTGATGGGAAGTTCGAAACACGCCATGACCATGACAATAATGATGATCATCATAATTAATCGAGATAATACTGATTATACTGTCAATGTAGCAAGAGATAACGTGGATTCGAAGCTACCTACAAACATTTACATGAGATGAAAATGCGCGCCGCGGAAACTCTTGATTGCTTGACAGCTTGCACTTTCTCTCCAGAGGAGACGCGGTCTGCGATTGCACTTGAAAACTGTCCGAGAAGAGAGTAGTAGAGCTAAGGAAGAGAGTAGTAGAGCTAAGGTACATGTACATGTAGTTCTAGTGGCGCTTGATCTGAGGCGGAATCCGAGCGTCGTCACATGCTCACGCATCCGTTGCCGCCCAGGTGAGTCACGTTCACGCTGACTAACATCCACAGTACTCTAGTCTGGCGCCCAAGATCAAGACCAGCGACCGAACATTCTCGATGACAACATGAGCTCCGACCATGATACCCCCGAGCTCCGCCATAGACTCATCCTCAAAGTCATCTGATATGTCTCTCGACACTAAGTATCCATCTATCTATCAGATATATATGTGCATAGCGTCAGAACGCGGGTCAAGTACATCCCTTACCTACAGAAACGGTATCTCCTTGCACTACATGTACTACTACCACAGCACAGTCTCTTCCCCTCCTCCCACGATGCCCACACGCTTCGATCTGCCTCTGGCCGCCAACTACCACGATCTACCATACGAAGCAAATACCATACCCAAAAACCGCAAACGCATCCGCCACCGATCGAACAAGTCCAGGAGGACGCAAAATAGACACCTTACCACTACCCCAACTACTACAACAGTCTACCCTGCTCATGGGTCCTACCGAACCCATAATCCAATGAATCAATCTGCGAAATACAATCACGCAGCCCTCCCAACAAACCATATGCTTGCGCCAGCTACAACAACAACAACAACAACAACACCACCACCACAGCAGCAGTATCAGCGGCAGCAGCATCATCGCCCCCGACTCGTATGGCAAGAGTCAGCAACAACGCGCGACAAGAGGATGTTTGGAGGAGAAGACGATGATACGGAATCTGCCAAGGAATTGCGAGGCGCAATGATAGATGTGGTGTTGGGACTGTTTAATGGAATTGATTATGATGATGCTTTGTGCTAGAATTTAAGGTCGATCAGAAGAAGCATCGCACAGAACTGTTCTTCGAAACGTATAGCGACTGGAGTGGCGCAGTTGGAAAGGAACGCATTTTTTTGAGGGAAGCATTATGCGACGGCGCTAGAACTACATGGAACCAAGAGAGCATGGTGTGCGTTCGCGTACGCGTCAAGAAATTGGTTGGGAGAATTATGATAAGAGCTTTTGGTACATCAGACAACCAGAACCATTGCCAGTATAACGGGCTTCAGCGTGAGAATATATGAATACAGGCGTCAAGCCATCTAAGCTGTAGTGCAGTAATACGCTCTCCACCCATTTGTACAAGTCCGTGCTGCAAAGTATGCACACAAAATGACACGGTCCAGAACCATCCAGGGTATCGCTGATCCTCCAGTACGCCGGGTCGTCAAGTCATGAACAGTCATGCGCCCATGTTTGGCGCGAGTGCTTCTAATACTCCAGTCGCAGCTTTTCCACAACCCTTAGCACGCTTACGCTAAAACATAACAGCCACGCCAATAGCGTAATCAGTAGTACTCCAGTCAAAGCCTTTTGCTTATAGCAGATGTTTGGGTTATTCGGGCACGTCTTGGGAATGTCGATGTATTGCTGGCCAACGAGCATTTGGCCTGTCTCGAAACAAGCCCAGCTAGCATCGAAGAGAGCAGAGAAGGCCAGAGAGAGATTCGAGGCTGAGAAAACTATGAAGTAGAGATCGCAGAGTAGTAAGAGAACTTTCGCGGCAACAGAACGAAGCCCAAGGCTGAGAGAGCGTTAGCAATGAGCTGCAGATGGGAAATCGGGAGTACAAACGTACGGTTTCGAGGTATATTCGTCCCACGTCCTAAAAGTGACACGTCGAAAGTTAGCAATATTTCAAGGAGTCGTTCATGGCTAAGCATTGCCTGCCACCAAGGCCACCGCTCCAATCCGACAGTCAATGCACTTACACATATCCAATGTATGGTATAGCCACGGCAGGCACGATGATGCCCATATATGTAGAAGCGCGTGGCGCGCACTGGTTGAAAGCATCGTTATCCCGATTGACCCTGTTCACGGTCTTCAATATTGTGCTCGCAACCCCCAATGCGGCGCACGAGAAAGAGAGGACGAAGACGCGAAATCCCAGCGGCACGAAAGCGTTCTTGAGCAGCAATCGCCAGAAGAGTCGCACACTTCTCTCCTGTCTTTCCGGACTGATCAACCACTTCCCTCGGAACAGAAGGCCTGGCAAGCCACGTGGTCTTTTGCTTTCCGGCATCATCTCGTCCTCCTCTTGCCAGGCCCGGGTGGATATGGGCACGTTCTCGCGCATCCAGGAGTCGCTCCGTACGATGCCTTGACCACGCTGCTCTCGGGGGTTTGGACCGGACTGCATGAACGGGATCCACCGTACCTGGTGATCTGCTATCGGGGCAGACAGTAGGCCGGGTTCTGCATCCCGATAGGCGTCAAGCTTCCTCCCAGGCTGGTATTTCGGAGGAACTTTGTAATGTCGGGTGTTGGGCAGTATCGGCGCAGGCTGCAGAAAAGGCGCTACCTCGTCGTTGACATGAATCCATGGCGGCAGCGAGTTTGCCCGGTGAGGGTCGGAGTCGGCGGCGGTGGAGGACGAGGCGTGTGATACAGACGTATCGGGCAGACGCCGCTGTTGAGGAGGCGATGGAAGGAGGAGGGTGGAGCGCTGCTGCATCTCTGGCATCGTCGCAGATCTCTCTCTCCTCGTTCTTTCTCCTGCTGTTTCTGCCAGCACCACTCACTCACTCACTCACTCACTCACAGCACAAGCCCGGTGCGCCGCGGGAGGCTGGGTATACCTCCTCTAGCAAATGAAGTGGATGCATGCAAGTCGTGAGTAGTGCTAAGCGGAAGCGGAGTGGGTAAGATTTGAGGCTCCAGTCCAAAACCTGGATACTCACCGCATGGCGCATGTGACATGAACTCACGGATTACATAAGGTGATGAGAGTGTCTCAGAGTCACAACCTGAATATCATCATTATCGTGTACTACAGTACCAGGTACATGTATCTACAGACTACATGAACGCTCATGACACTAATCCGGCATCCTACATGTAGCTCAAGACCACAAATGCCACGCTGGTCCTGTTTCCCATACGAAGCATCTCTAGCACCATCGCTCTGATTGCGCTGGTCACGTCTGTCTTCTACACTCTCATATTTGCATAATATCGCTTGCTTTTCGCGGGCACGTAACGTGGTCGGTCATTGCCCTTGGGATCACTCGTTGTCGCAGTAGAGGCAGTCGGTAATCCATCATGTATCGTGGTCGAATGAGCCCTATGATATGATCAGTTCCATGACCGCCTTCGTCTGTAACGAGGGTGACTGGAACACCTTAAGGTTGCTGAAACACCTGGAACGAGTTCGAGCGCGAACGAATTTTGCCTCCTCTCTGGGGACAATAGAACGGTGGACTGGCATCACCTCAATGGCGGCTTGGCATCACCAGAGCAGCTGGCATTTCCAGCGAGCTCATCGAAAAAGCAAAATCATCAATGCTGAGGAGCCTTACCATCCGCCACGTCCCTCCTCTGCAATCTTGCCGCTGACTTCTCGACGTCTGGCAGACTGGTGATTCGGTCTATAGACGTCCATGTCGGCGATGTCTGCACCGGACCTGGACACCACTCGGCTGGGTTGTATGACGTTTGGGTTAGTTCCGTTTCTGATCCCACGAGTTGCGGATGCCAGGTCGCCATACTGTTTCCGACCCGGCGTGCTATTATTTAGTCTGCCGTTACTGGTCATGGTCGAGGTCATCAGTGATGGTGCAGATTCTGAATAGACTGATGAAGCCACAGTAGCTTGTGATGCTACAGTCAATTTGCGAGCCACTCCGATCTCGACTGGGTCATGGTTCTCCTTGTCCTCCTGTGCGAGTGTCGCTGCAAGCCCACTCTCAGCATCAGGCGGCGTTGGGGGATTCATCTTGAGTGGTTGCACTTGCGGTGGCCCGAAGCAAGCGGCCTCATTGAGATTGGTGTTTGGCAGCGTTGGCGCACGTGTATGAGGTGCTTCAGGACGCACATTGCCACGCCGGCGTTGACTGCCCAAGTCCGATGCATCCTCATCCGAAACATACCAGTTATCATTCAGCAGACTGGACTTCTGCTGCGATTGCACCACCTCTCGTGATGGCGCCGATTCGAAACGCTCCGGAGTCCCGTAAGTGGACCGTGGACGATCGCTATATGCCGGGACTGGAGGAATGTCATCAAAGTATAGCGGAGCTCCATGCTGAGCGGGAGACACAACGGTGCCGGCGCGAGATCTATGCCCGCCTCCAGAGATTGACACCCGCGAACTCCTCGCCGAATGTGGTCCCTGGTGGAGAGTCACTTCATCGAATTGTTGCCGTGACAGACGCGCGGAGTGTGGGTTGTGTGCTGAATATGTGTGATCCGAATTTATCCGGCTGTGTTCCCAAGGAATAACTCTGGCTTCTGGATCTTTTGCAATCGATGTTCGCGAAGCAGTCAAGGCACTACCACTGTAATTACCCGACTTCTTCTCCGACGTGTCTGTTGACACTGACGATACCGTCATCTCTGAGTTCTTGTGCTTGTGCTTCATGGACTGTCGACGAGTGCTGCCGGTCAAGTTATCCTCGAGTGGGTTCATGTCTGGAGGCAGATTGGCGATTTTGCGGAAGATCATGATCAGATAGATGTCAAGACCAATGCTGACCAAATGGAGACCTCCAACAACGATGCTTGCAACGAAAGTTGTGAAGATGACCGTTGTGGTTGCGAAGTTCGTGGTGAAGAAGCTTGTCCACCGGCTGGAGTCTTCCACCTGCATGTTGTAGTTCTGGTTGGCGTATAGAGCGATGAACACATAGAATGGGATCAAGCCGACATCCATGAACAACGCAAAAAAGTGGTAGCTACCACTGCTATTGGGAGTACGCCCCTTGGCGGGACGTAGCAGATGGTAAATCGCGTACATGGTGATTACCATGTCCCACGCAACCTAAGTCATGTTAGTGATTCCTCGCAGCAACGATTAGATCATGTCGCTACGTACTGGAATTCGAATGACCCAGCTAGGTCCATCGTTCTTCATCTTGAGACAAATCACGCATACCAAGATTCCTATAGCCCCAATCTCTTGAATTACTCTCAACGCAAGTTGTATCCATCTGGTCCAGACGATCTTCGCCTTTGTGCTGGGTGGTAATGGCTCGTGGTGAACTTGCGGGTTATTGACCACCATATAACTATCAGGATGCTGGTTGAAATTGATGAGAGGTCGTCCGGCCTGCTGGGACTGTCGCTTCTGCCTCTCAGCTCTCTCCACGAATGCGTGATAGTGTGCCTGCGTGGCAGCCCTTGGATTGAAGTCGGAGTAGGGATAAGCGATTGAATTGCGCGAGCCATGCGCCGGGTCGTATAGGTATGGTTGGTCAGGCATGGTGATGGCGAGCTACTAGACAGCAACAATGCTATTGTTGCTGCGTGAGCTGCCTGCTAGTAGTGACTGTCGGGAGTGAAGACCTGCTGAACCGAGAGCGTAGCTGAGGAATGCAATAGCAGTGGTGATACTGGGGCAAGTAGAACTAATAATGCTTGTCTGTCAACCAGGATGTTGGATTTATTGTGATGGGTTGGCACGACAACAATCGGAAGTCTATTCCGCTCGGAGGCGTTTTGTCACTTGCGCTGACCGAGGTACATGTATTTTACGCGACACTCCATTTTCGCTCTCCATGTCTGGGAGGACCAAAATATCGGGGGTGTGCAATGGCTGCCAGAGCACTGCACGGCTCAATGGTGCCAGGCTGAGGCAATGGCGACGGCCGTGGGGTGCTGAACAAGGAGTTCGAGCATACAGCGTGGCGAATACACGGCAACGACCACTGCAACTCGCCATAATTGGAGCGGGTCCCGCGGGCTTTTATTCTGCGTACAGGCTTCTGAAGAGCTTACCAGATGCCCATGTGGATATGTACGAAGGTCTGCCATCGCCTTATGGTCTTGTGCGCTTCGGCATCGCTCCCGACCATCCAGAAGCCAAGGTGCGATAGCCGGCAGCGACAACAGCATTGGAAAGATTGCTGATGGGTAGGTCATGTTATAGAAGTGCTCAGAAACCTTGACAGATGTAGCCAAATATCCAGGATTCACCTATATTGGCAATGTACCCGTAGGCGATGAACCACACCAATTACCCCTAACTTCTCTGGCACCGCACTACGACGCTATACTGTTCGCATACGGAGCATCCAAAGATAAGAAGCTGAATATACCAGGAGAGGACCTCTGCAACGTACTGTCTGCAAGAGCATTCGTAGGCTGGTACAATGGACTTCCCGAACACGCAGGCCTCAAGCCGAACCTGCAAGCTGGCGAAACTGCGGTCGTTATTGGACAGGGAAATGTTGCTTTGGATGTCACGCGGATGCTGCTCATGAATCTTGATGAGCTCAAAAAGACGGATATCGCGGAGCATGCCGTGGAGGCTTTGAGCAAGAGCAGAATTCGAGACGTGAAGGTCATTGGGAGAAGAGGGCCGTTGCAAGCACCGTACACTATAAAGGAGCTCAGAGAACTGCTGAGTCTGTCTGGCTTGGGCTTCGTCCCGCCGCCCGAAGGCTGGGAGGAACTGGTGCAGGTTGATAGGAAAAAGCTTCCACGACAGCTGAAGCGCATCGCCGAACTGTTAGAAAAAGGGAGCAAGACGCCCATCGAGCGAGCAGAAAAGGCCTGGCAGCTTGGGTACCTGAGATCACCCGTCGAGTTCCTGTCCAGGAACGGTCAAGACCTTGATGCTATCGGGTTTGAAAGCACTGAGTATGTCGCGCCTCCTGCTGCAAGCATGATAACGGGCGAGCCAGAGAACACTCTGAATGCACTCCGCTCCCTGCAAGTTAGACCTGTCGAGCCTGTGAAGCGAACCTCGATAGCTGCATCCCTGGCCTTCCGCAGTATTGGCTACGAATCTGAACCCATCGCTGGCATGGACAGGCTTGGCGTGCCGTTTGATACGAAGAAGGGCATCATTCCCAACGATCGCTTTGGCCGTGTGCTTACGCCTGATCTCGGACCTGGCAACTTGACAGCTGGTCACGTGCCAGGCATGTACTGTGCGGGTTGGGTGAAGCGAGGGCCTACAGGAGTCATTGCCAGTACTCTGGACGATGCTTTCACCAGTGCAGACGTCATAGTGAGTGATTGGCGGAAGAACGTTGTATTCCATGATGGTAATGGAGACAACAAAGAGGGTTGGCAACAGGTGAAGAAGACTGCTGAGAAACGAGGCATGAGGCCGATCAACTGGCAGGATTGGGAGAGGATCGATGCTGAGGAGGTGAGACGAGGGCAAGCAAAGGGGAAGGAGAGAGAAAAGTGCAGGACTGTTGATGAGATGTTGAAAATACTGGATGCCTAGCGACCAACGCAAGATGTTTTATAGACTACCTATAGCTGCATTACCTTAGCATCGGAAAATATACACCCCAGCTATTAGCGGATGAGAAGCATACCTGTAAGAGGTATAACTACCCCTCCTGATTTGACGAGGTTGACCACCCTGGATGATGGGTCGCTCCTTGGGCGACAGCGATGAGTCGCTTGGTGAGATCTGAGCACGCTGGCGTGGTTATTGGGCTGATGCCTGAACAAGCATGCATAAAGAAGCATACATTATGATGCGGAGCAGCCATGATGATGACATCCGTACCAACCTACTTGCAAGATTATTGTTTTCCCTGCACTCACTTCACTCCTTCCCCATTTCACGACAACAACGAGCTGCTGCGTATCCAAAAGCCTCTGCGCAACCCACGAGGACACCATCGCGCCGTCTCATATCACGCGCGCTCAGTGCGGCCACGATTGCGAGATTACGACCGCGTCCAACACGTGCCATTCACTGGCTGAGCTGTCCCGCGCTAGCCCGGGGCAGCACACGAGAACGGACGACTCTCTCCGCGAGCAGGAATACGTGGGAAGTTGTGCACAAGCACCACGCAAGAGTAACAGGCCGGTGCTAGACGAAACGACGGATTTGAGGCCGCGATGACCAAGTCCAAGAAGGACGTTAAGTTCAACCACCGAGAGAGGAGGATGAGTAAGAGCAGCATGTCGGACGTGAATTACGACTCACCGAGCGAATCGAGGAGTCCCACGCGGAGAGTAAATGGCAACAAGAATGGCGACCACAACGGGAGCCTCAGCAGATCTCGGGAAGACCTCAGACCAGGGATAGGGCGAACGGATACTACAGCTAGTGGGTGGCAGACAGAGAACGAGGATGACAAGGTAAGAACGTGTGGACTGCGCTTTGGTATTAGGCTGACCCGGGTACAGCAGGAAGTGAAGCCTCAATCCGAGTACGAAAAGAAGAAGCAGACATTCATCACCAGAGCCATTTGGACATTCGTGATGATAGCCATTTTCTTCGGCGGAATGTTCGCTGGCCACATTTACATGATCATCATCGTGACCGCGTGTCAGATCATCTCATTCAAGGAAGTCATCAACATTTCGAATGTTCCCAGTCGAGCGCGGTCTCTACGCTTCACGAAAACGCTGAACTGGTATTTCCTGGGCACCACCATGTACTTTCTCTATGGCGAGAGCGTCATCTACTACTTCAAGCATATTGTCCTGATTGATCGCGTACTCCTACCGTTTGCGACACATCACAGGTTCATCAGCTTCATGCTCTACATTTTGGGTATGTCGAGCCTCACGGCAAATGCTTGGGCAGTACTGACAGGTATCAGGCTTCGTGTTCTTTGTTGGCTCGCTTCAGAAAGGACATTACAAGTTCCAGTTCACACAGTACGCTTGGACGCACATGGCACTATACCTAATCGTCGTTCAAGCGCACTTTATCATGAATAATATCTTCGAAGGCATGATCTGGTTTTTCCTGCCTGTCAGCCTGGTCATCATCAATGACATATTCGCATACATCTGTGGAATCACATTTGGCAAGACGCAGCTGATCAAGTTGAGTCCTAAGAAGACAGTTGAAGGTAAGCATGAGTGAAGACCCGGCGGTGCATGCATCATACCAGATGCCTCATGCTAACCTCACCTACCAGGATTCGTCGGTGCGTGGATCTGCACCATCCTCCTTGGCTTCTTCTTCACCAATATCCTTATGCGATCGAAGTACTTCATCTGTCCGGTCAACGACCTTGGCGCCAACATCTTCACTGGACTGCAGTGCGAACCGAACCCAGTCTTCATCCCACACACTTACACGCTGCCTTTTATTCCACATAGCTGGGACTTCTTGCCACGAACCCTGACTGTGTCGCCTATGCAATTCCACATTGTCATTTTGGCGTCCTTTGCATCTCTCATTGCGCCATTTGGCGGGTTTTTTGCATCCGGCCTCAAACGCACGTTTAATATCAAGGACTTTGGAGACTCGATTCCTGGGCATGGTGGCATGACAGACCGCATGGACTGCCAATTCATCATGGGATTCTTCAGCTTTATGTACTATCAGAGCTTCATAGCACAGTACAAGGCCAGTGTAGGTGGTGTCCTGGAGACAGCAATCACTGGCCTGTCGCCAGAGGAACAGATCGCGTTGGTGAAGGGGTTGACGCAACATCTCTACAACCAGGGCAAAGTTGGGCATCAGGTAATAGAGTACCTGGGCGAGAATCTCGTGGTTGCGTTGAAGAGAAGGTGATGTTGTTTGAGCGATGGACTTGCATACTGCTACCGCTTTGTCGAGAGAGTCCCAGACGGGTGTGGAGCTGCGAATGCGTCCATAGTTGCCTACCGCTACACTTGTAGCAGCTACAGAATCGTCGTTGTAATGGTCACGCATGAGCTGACGAGTTTTTCAGGGTGCTTGTCTAATATGGAAGGTGCCTCATCACATGTAATAACATGTCTTCGCACGGCTATGGCGAGGCGAGCTCCCAATCTTTGTCAGCTGTCATACACGAGACGGGCACACTACATACTACTACATGTAGCTTTAAAGTGCTCACAGCCTCACAGTACATGCATGAAGAATGCATGAAGCGTAGCTCGTCTACCTTACATCCTTGAACCTGGCAACAGATCCGAGAGAGCCCAGATTACAGAAGTTGCGCCATGACTTAAAGAACTACCTTACCTAAGGTAGACCTCCAAGAGTGAGTCCAAGGCTCCAACTTGGCCGGCATGCAAGGGAAGGGCCGGATTGACCGGACGTCACTTGATCTGAACCTGGCCCCTCCGTTTATATGTATCGTTCATGCTCACGCTGCTTCGAAGATTGGACCCAGCTCGAGCGTAAACCTGATGGCCGCAAGAAGATGCATGGAGTCTGATGCACAAGTACCTCAAGGTATGCATAAGGCATGGTATTTATGCACGCCCATCTCGCCGATCGCTGGTCGGCAGTCACCGCCTCGCACTAGACTAGAACTAGTTGGATGTAGAACTACATTAGGTATATTCTACCCCGCAGCCCGCAGCCCCACGGAGGGAGCTTGCTCCACAAAGCAAGAGCACAAGCGCAATGGCAAGCACGATCCCCATGGACGCGTTGAGCTCATCGTAAACACTCCTTCAGTCCTCCACATTCTCATGTCCCACTGCCACTGCCAACGCCTTCCTTTTCCTCTTCCTCTTCCGCTTCCTCTCCCTCTTCTTCAACTCGGATCTGCACCGCGCCCGCCTTGAGCATTCCCGCCGTTGCCAAGCGAGCCCTTGACCTTCTCTGGAGAGAGTCGTGATCATATACTTCTCACAGCGATAACTCCAGCTGATGCCAATAAACATGGCAACCGCAAATGAGACCAGGGCACCTCGCGAGAGGAGACCAAGTACTTCTGCCCCCATCACTGACTTCCAGGGTCCCATTGGGCCAGCTGGTATCTCGAGACCAAAACACAAGCGTACCGTGACTGGATTTGGGCCACAAGAAATCAAGAGCGTAGAGGCGAGCATTCCGGAGCCACAGCGAGAGGCATGGCGGAAATACGTCAGTCGTCCTGGTTCAATAGCTTACCACGATCCATCGAGACTGGGATATGCTGACATTTGATGAAGTCCGCATCCGAGTTCAAGTCCAAGGACGAATTCGACAGAGATGTTGTACGACACATCGAGACCACGCTCGCTAGATCGCTGTTCAACTGTGATGAAGCTGCTGCGTACTCGGGAACGGCTCTGGCGTTTCGTGATCGTCTCATCATTGAGTGGAACAGGACACAACAGAATCAAACATACGCTGATCCAAAACGTGTCTATTACCTCTCGCTCGAGTTCTTGATGGGAAGAGCATTGGACAATGCTATGCTTAACACAGGCATGAAGGAAATTGCTAAGGGTATTTGCTGCTTCTGATGACGGGCGAGCGTGCAAGCTAATGTCTCGGTAGAGGGTCTTCATGACTTAGGCTTCCGAATGGAAGACATCATCTCCCAGGAGCGCGACGCAGCTCTCGGAAACGGCGGGCTTGGGCGTCTGGCAGCCTGCTTCCTCGATTCCCTGGCTACCCTTAACTATCCCGCTTGGGGATATGCCCTCCGCTATCGCTACGGCATCTTCAAGCAAGAGATCATTGATGGCTATCAGGTCGAAATTCCAGATTACTGGCTTGACATGAATCCATGGGAATTCCCCAGACACGACGTCACTGTAGACGTCCAATTCTACGGAAGCGTGAGAAAGTACACGGACGACAACGGGAAACAAGTCAGCGTGTGGGAGAATGGCGAGTTAGTCACTGCTGTTGCATACGATGCCCCAATTCCAGGATATGGCACATCCACAACTAACAATCTTCGACTGTGGTCGAGCAAGGCCTCTGGAGGCGAGTTCGACTTCACAAAGTTCAATTCTGGCGAGTACGAGGCTTCGGTTGCAGATCAGCAGCGTGCTGAGACGATCTCCGCTGTGCTATATCCAAATGACAGCCTAGACCGCGGCAAGGAGTTGCGCCTGAAGCAACAGTACTTCTGGTGCGCCGCTTCACTTTTCGACATTGTTCGTCGTTTCAAGAAGTCGAAGAAAGCCTGGAAGGAATTTCCAAACCAAGTTGCGATTCAGCTGAACGACACTCACCCAACTCTCGCTATTCCCGAGCTTCAGCGCATCCTCATTGACCAAGAGGGTCTTGAGTGGGACGAGGCCTGGAGTATCGTGCAGAAGACGTTCGGATATACAAACCACACAGTGCTTCCAGAAGCTCTTGAGAAGTGGTCGGTGCCCCTTTTCCAACATTTGCTCCCACGCCACCTCCAGGTCAGTAGTCCCCTTTATGACTTCCACTCACATAATGTTTCGCTGACAGTATCGTTGCGCAGTTAATCTATGAAATCAATCTGCAATTCCTCCAGTTTGTCGAGAGAAGTTTCCCAAAGGATCGCGACATGCTTGCACGTGTCTCCATCATCGAGGAGTCGCAGCCCAAGATGGTGCGCATGGCCTACCTGGCAGTTATCGGCTCGCACAAGGTGAATGGCGTTGCCGAACTGCATTCGGATCTGATAAAGACTACTATCTTCAAGGACTTCGTGAAGGTATACGGCCCAGACAAGTTCACGAACGTTACAAACGGCATCACACCACGGAGATGGCTACACCAAGCCAATCCGCGGCTATCTGAGCTGATTGCGAGCAAGCTTGGCGGCTACGACTTCCTACGTGACCTCACACTCCTCAATAAGATCGAATCGTACGTCGATGACAAGAGTTTCCGCAAGGAGTTCCAGGAGATCAAGTATGCCAACAAGGTACGCCTTGCCAAATACATCAAGGAGGCGAACGGCATCACTGTAAACCCAGCCAGCTTGTTCGACATCCAAGTAAAGCGTATGCACGAGTACAAGAGACAGCAGCTCAACATATTTGGTGTCATCCATCGTTACCTCGAAATCAAGGACATGTCTCCCGAGGAGCGCAAGAAGGTGCAACCACGAGTCAGCATCTTCGGCGGCAAAGCTGCACCCGGTTACTGGATGGCTAAAACGATCATTCACTTGATCAACCAAGTCAGCAAGGTCGTGAACAATGACAAAGATATCGGTGATCTCCTCAAGGTTGTCTTCTTGGAGGACTACAACGTATCCAAGGCGGAAATCATCTGCCCCGCCAGCGATATCTCCGAGCACATCTCGACTGCAGGCACTGAGGCTTCAGGGTAAGTGATGTGGCCCCCAATACATAGCTCTTGTGGCTGGGATATACTGACACATGCTAGCACCTCAAACATGAAGTTCGTCCTCAATGGCGGCCTCATCATCGGAACATGTGATGGCGCAAATATTGAGATCACTCGCGAGATCGGAGAGGACAACATCTTCCTTTTCGGTAACCTGGCCGAGGACGTTGAAGATTTGCGCCACGCCCACTTCTACTCCGAATTTCACCTAGACCCTATGCTGGAGCGCGTCTTCGGGACGATCAAGGAAGGTGTATTTGGTGACGCTGGCCAGTTCTCGGCTTTGGTCAACTCCATTGTCGAGCATGGAGACTACTACCTGGTTTCCGACGACTTCAAGAGCTATGTTGATACTCAGAAGCTCATCGATGAGGCGTACAAGAACCAAGAGGAGTGGCTGACCAAGACCATCACTTCTGTCGCAAGAATGGGCTTTTTCTCCAGTGATAGATGTATTGATGAGTACGCTGAGATGATCTGGAACGTGGAGCCTTTACCGCCCAAGTCGCAGAACGCCTAGCAAGGTAGATAGATCTACGGACTGGAAGTGGGCCGGGAAGTGATCAGACTATCAGAGGATAAAAGTGCTTTCCGTAATTACATGTATGTCAGTGCATGAAGCAGCTCCATGAATTCAAAGTTGGCGACCAAACAAGAAGCCGGATCAAGTGTGAATCCCGTGACTAACCGCGATGGAGTCCAGGATTCCATGGGCATCTACTGTACGTTGAACCCCCTAGAACTCCAGGATATGCCTGATATGGGAGTCGCTCGAGAGTCCGTAGCTTTCAATGCTTGATGGCAATGGATCATCAAAAACCAGGCGCGCAAATATAGTAAGGTAGACGCTATCGCTAGATGAGACAAAATCTGGATAGTGCATGACGAGCGCTTACCTAATACGCGCTTTCACATGCTTTCTTTCTCCGGCCCTTATCGCATGGCAAGATCATCAACGCTGCATCTTCACTGTACGCTCGTGCATAGCACTTTCCAACACAAGTATCGAAAATCATGGCAGGAGAAAACTTTCCACCGATAGAGGGCGGCGGCTCTTTAATCCTGGCGTGGCAAGTCCGCAACAAGAAGGTCCTAGTCGTAGGCGGCGGTGAGGTATGTCGCACGCGCACATCACACGCACTTCCCATGATGCATACATTCTGATGTTAACCTTCTAGGTAGCAGCTGGGCGAATCTTGAATCTTCTCAATGCCGACGCGAAAGTCTTGCTCGTATCACCGCGCGAAGGTCTCAATCCAGAAGTCGCATATCGTGTACAGCAAAAGCAAGTGCAATACATCGATCGGGTGTTCCAGCCGTGGGACTTGGACGATCCGGATATCAGCATGGTACTGACCGCGATCGATGACCCCGATGCGAGTAGTCGGCTGTGGAAGCTGTGCAAGAAGAAGGGGATACCTGCGAATATTGCAGACGTGCCGCCAGAATGCGACTTCTATTTCGGATCCGTACACCGCGACGGTCCCCTGCAGATTATGGTGAGCACAAATGGTAATGGACCTAAGATGGCGAATATTGTCAGGAGACGGATAGCAGGGAATCTGCCGCCGAACATGGGAGACGCCATCAAGAAGGTTGGGAGGCTGCGGAGGAGGCTGAGGGAGATGGTGCCGGAGGTTGAAGCTGGGCCGAAGAGGATGGGCTGGATGTCCAAGGTCTGCGTGCAGTGGAGTCTGGAAGACCTATGTGAAATGGACGAGGATGACATGGAGAAGCTGCTGCAATACTATGCGCCGGATCAAGTACCAAGCTTCACAGATGTGCGAGGGCCGCCATGGGAGTTTGACGGTAGTTTTGGCTGGGCGTGCGTAGTGTGATGATGATAGTCGTTCTCCTCTTTGTTGCTCACACATGTATCTACGGGGCCATAGGACGAGACATGTTGCGAGCATACCTTTGGCCCTCCATAGTCTAGTTCTACCCCACCCCACATCGGTCCAGGCTTCCACGCGGCACCTCGCTTGTGCTTGCCCTGTGTTGCCTGGGCTCGTGACGAAGGACTGACATGGCCGCCGACTACCTTACATGTACTTCCATTCACAACATCCAGATCACTCTCACTTGTACTATGCGCTGGTGCAGCATGGATGGCAGTTCTGAAGGCCAGGAACCTGCCATATAACCTCCCGACATGGCTGCGCGCAGGAGTCTGGGTGGTGGTCGAGTCCTCGGTAGTGGGAAGAATCTTGCACCTCCGACGCCATCAGCATCGCCTGCGCCCAAGCCCGGCGCAGCACTGCAGCGACCGCCTCTGCTCTCGCCCTCCGACAGCTCTGTTTCGCTGAGCTCTCGTGCCTCGAGCACGCCGATCACGACCGACACCGAGGATCTCACTTCGCGCATCGCGCTTGACAGCGATGGGATCAATCATGCGGCTGCGGCGGCCACAAATCGCCTGGTCTGCCCAGTCTGCAATGAAGAGATGGTATGATTCGCGAGGCTGCTATAAATGTGCGGACAACCGGCGACTGACTCCATCAGGTCACTCTTCTACAGCTAAATAGGTAGGTATGCAAAGTCTGCATAGCTGCCTACTGTGGACACGTCTGACCATGGTACAGACACATCGACGACAATCACGCAAACCTCGAACAGATCGAGCAGCAGGAAGCTCAGGACTGGTTCAAGCAACAAATGACAAAAGCTAAGAAGTTCCAGCCGCTAGCTTTGATCAATCAGAAGTTGCGGGGGCTCGAGGTGTTCGAGTCCAACAATGAGATTGTCGCATCGTCTGTGACTCCACGCATTCTCTCAGAGGGTCGTGAAGCATCGCCAGCTCCAGTGGCAAGGGTATCCGAGGCCTCTGATCCTGACGAAGTTGTCACTCGTGCGCACTGGCAACGTTCTCGCGGGAATGATGCTTGCTCTGATCCCATGTGTGGAAAACGGCTTGGACCTGCGAATGGCCAAGTCAATTGTAGACATTGCGGCAAGCTTTTCTGTGACGAGCACACCATGTACCAGATGAAACTCTCACGATCAGCACAACATGAGCCGGTTCGTGGTCTTTGGTGTCGAGTCTGTGAGACCTGCTACAAGAGCCGGCCCGGTTACAACGACCATCATGGATTAGAACGGAGTCACATTGAATTCTTCAGCAAAGTACGGCGGAAGAATGTAGACAAGCAGTATCTGGAGACGAGCCGACTCGAAACCAGACTCACGAGACTAACACAGCTACTTGCTGATCCGCCTCCCATGGAGCAGACTCCAAGTGCAGGCACACTTCTGTGGTCGTCTATCGCTGGTAGCAAGCCTCATTTACGTGCTCTTGAGCAGTCTGTCGTTCCCTGGGAAGACGATACTACAGTTTCGGAATGTCCCTTTTGTCATCAACCATTTACGCAGTACAGCTTTCGACGACATCATTGCCGCATCTGTGGGCGGGTAGTGTGTGGAGACCCTGCAACAGCATGTTCCTCGGAAATTGGGCTTGATGTGGCCACAAGTAAGTCTTTCTCTTCCAATTCCACTACTGTGCTGATATCAGACAGTGGCTAATGCCATGACAGAGAAAGCCGGTGCTCAAAATGTGCCAGTCGATGTGCGAATGTGTAGAGACTGTCAGCGAACGATATTCAGTAAGGCAGACTTCGCACGAGAGCTGAATGCACCGACTCCAGATCAGCGAGCCTACAACAATCTCGTGCAGTTCGAACAAGGCATTCGATTGCTCCTGCCGAAGTTCCAGCGATTACTGGGACCACTGCAAGACCCGGAGAACCCGCCCTCTCCCGCACAGCTCGCAGAAGCGTCCAAGGTACGAAAGCGACTTACCGAAGCATTTACGCAGTACGACGTAGCTGCACGACGTATAAGAGATATGCCTACCCAAAGCCCAACGCAGGAACGACTTCAGAAGGCCATTTACATGCAGGCTTCAACCTTCCTCCACATCCATATGCTACCACTCAAGTCGCTGCCAAAGATTATGAAACATGCTACTCCGAACGGGCGGCGGCACGCACCTTCAGGCTCCAACAAGCCCCAATCTGCCCTGGCAGCCATAAAGTCTGACTCCATTGCCAATAGTAACAGCCATCGGCCAGGAAGTAGCCGGACTAGCAGCGTGAGCTCTGTCGCCGTCACGGCTTTAGAAGCAGAGGAGAGAGAACTGAGGGAACGTCTCATTATATTGGAGGAACAGAAGTTCATGGTCTCCGAAATGATTGCGAATGCCAGCAAGCGAAGGAAATTCGATGAAGTGTCTGCACTGTCATCAAACGTCGAAGAGATCTCAAAGGAGATCGATCAACTGCAAGCGCAGATTCAGGCCATGGACTTTGCTGGTGCATATGCTGCAGATCAGGCTATAAAGTGAAGCTACCATCATGTGAACAAAATGAACATATTCCATTCAAAGCACGCTCGTCCCTGAATGCGGCGAACCCGCTGCCTTGAGGATGTCGTCGGACCATCGATGTGTCAGTTGGTCAAGGACAGCGACTATCCAACGTTATCCTATTCGGGAACGGTGCCGCACGCTGTTGGATCGTCATGGTGGCACATGGTTTGATCCACTATGGCTCGAGAGGCCTCCTTCGCATCATCACCAAGGCCCTTGTCAAGCCTTTGGCATATGGCATCCGACGAGAGGCGACAAGTGCTTGGTCGGTACGACAGTAAATCTGTCTGAGCATGACGCAGGAGAGCGACTTTCACTACATGCTAAAAAGCTCATCACACGACTAGTAAGAGGATAGGAGCTCAAGGCGAAAAAGAAATCAATGCTGATCACGATGGAATTTGCTCTGCACTTGGTTGTTCTTTTGCATAATTCACACACCAGCTTGACTTGCTCCACACCCTGCTCCAATGTCCGCCAAGCCCTTCTGTCACGCTCAATATCCGCCGTCATCAACACTCGTGTCCAGAAATTCCCGGTCGTCGCATTTCAAGTCGTCGTTGTGGTCGTCGTTGTGGTCGTCGTCGTCGTACTCGTCATCGTCACTATCCAGGGCAGGGACCACATCCTACTTCTTCAAACTCGAAAGAAGCCCGCCAACAGCGCAAACAAGACCTTGAAGCAAGCCGAGACATCGTGGGTCCGGATAAGCGTACCACATCCCCCGGTCGTAGTAGTAGTATGTGGTTGTGCTTCCGATACTAATGTCAAATCCGAGCAGATCGCTACCTTGCGCCTCGTCTCGGACTTGTTTGAACGTTTGTGCCTTGGAGTGCCGGGATTGGAAGCGGGCTAGCTGCGATTTGGCTGATGATGGTCGAAGAGGAGGAGAGGAGGAGGAGGATGATGGAAGTGTAATTGAATTGCATCTTGGGTGAGGGACTTTGGGGTCGGAAGTTTCTGAGGTGTGGTGGTTGATTTGATTTGATTCGATTGAAAGTGGCTTCTTTTGGTGTATGTTCGACGACCAATACTGTAATGACACAAAAGCACACTGGTGCTTTTGACTGCTTAGATTCTGGGTGTGAAGATATTGGGATTGCTTGTTCATACTTCGGTTGCGCAGTGTCGACAATGGGCTCAATTGTGTATATACATCCTAGGTAGGCTTTCCCCATGCCTCCCTCCTCTTGGTTCGGACTGATGTACCTCATAGTGTTCTGCGGGGGTGGATGATACCTACATCAGCCGATTCATGATGCGTTGCTAGAGCCCCAAAGGTTGGTTCCAACGGGCAAGTAGACCTACTCGAGTTCACCAAGAGCGGATAGCATGCAGGCAGACGTCGATGTGAGAACGTTTTGCTAGCGCATGAGTGAGCATACCATACCAGCTCTCAAACGGCGAGCTTGGCGAGGATGTAGTTCTGCAAGGGCGTTTATCCCAGAAAGCGAAGCCTGCTCGGCCTTCACATGGTCACGTGAACTCCGTGATTCAAATTTTCCCAATGCGCTGAGCCTCCACTCAGCTCTGATTTCTCGCAAATGCAGCGCTAAGTCCTCTTCGTCCTCGTCATTGTTGTATTGGACCTGCGAGACTTGCGACGCGACCAAGCCAGATTTGCTGAGGTTCTCCTGCTGCGCTTCGACGCGTCGCCTGTAAGATTGGCCAAAGCAGACTCCACAGGCTTCTGAGAGTGTTTTGATTGCCCTGCGCTTATGCCCGCTAGTAGTGGTGTCCTTCCCATCACAGGTAACAAAGGCTCTTGCTTAGTCCGGGTATGCGGCTTGATCTTGTGGCGCTCTTCGACTATGTTAGCTGTCTTTGGTACTGCAGCGCGTGGATCAAGTGACTGGAAAGAGCCTCCGGCACGCAGCTTTGATGCTGTCGGATGGACGTCTGGGATTGATGCTGCAGGCGTACGCAGCAGCGCACTGGCAGGCTCTGGAAATAATGGAGCCCATTCGGTAGGCGGGAAAGGCTCTCCAGCGCTCGGTAGCGAGAAGGCTGAGCCAAGGTTTGCGATCAATGCCGTACGCTTACGAGACATGGCAGCTAGCCCAGCAGAAACGCCAGATGAATGAACAGAAGCGTGTTGAGTCGCATTCCGAGACGTTATCGGAACTCGCATTACTTGCTTAGACGAGACTTTGGGTAGAAATCTGGAGTCTCTGGAGGCTTTGGCGCATCAATCTATGGCCCGATCCCATGGCTGCAGCGTATTTGTTGTGTCTACCTGCAGGGCTCACGGCGGCGGCGGTCCCATAGTGGATGCTGAGTATTGGCGGATTGTCGAACCCATCTCATTGTACTGTGGAGATGGGTTGGTTGAGGTCAGGTAGGTATCTTAGTCAGTATCAACGAGACACGCTAAGAACTATTCACAGGGCAGGCACGGCCTGAGCACAAGAATCACAAAAAAGCGAGCCATATCGTTGCCAAAGGGCCGGCCTCGCATGCAATTCATTCTTCTGTACATTACACCTCTATTGACCTAGAGTGCAGACATCAGCATGGCACCGCTCACGCAGGACTAGACATAACTCACCGAATATGGAATGGGCGTATATCTGCCTCTTCCGCAAATGCACAGGCACCTCATTCTCTGGCGCACCCGGAATCTTCTTCTCCAAATTCCTGTGGTCCCAGTCAGCACACTCGGCTCTCCCGTCCACCAATATCAACAAGTACCGGCGGGTATACTCACAGCTTCTCGAATACACACTTATTCAAGCCACGCTCCAGCCCCCGACACTGCCACAGCTGCTGGTTGTTATTATCCAGACACTGCCAGTGCTTCCTGAACTCCTCCAGACAGCTCTTGTTCACATCATCCAGCACTGAGGCGGCGCACCGCGTGACCTTCCTGCCCTCTTTCAGACAGTCTGACTCGCCCTTGCCATTAGATTCGGTCTTGCAGTGCATGAAGTCGTCATTGTAGGGTTTGCAGCGGGCACCAATGAAGAACGCGGCAGAGAGGAGAGGAGCAGACGAGGCGCCGATTTCCTGGACCTTGGGTATGGAGTCCGGGAGTGGAGTCGTGTCGATGAGGACTTGCTGGTTGAAGCTGGTGTTTGAGGTTAGAAGAATGGGTGATAGTAGTGGCAGAGGGGGCTATGCGTGTACCGTGGCTGTCTGGCCGACATGGTGGCGGTGGTGAGGGTGGAAACAGCGGTAGGTCTGTTGGCAGCAGTCGAGAGCTCGAATGGAAGTCGGCAGCAGTGCAGTTACGATAGTCACTAGCCCCAGCACTGCGGGCAGGCCCGCCCCGTTTGCGTCCTTACGCGTGCCCTGGCCTGGCTTTTGGAGCTGCAGCTTCAGCTTCGCGCTCTTCGACTTCGAGAACTTAATCAGGTACACGGCACACGCGCTCTGCCTGTTGAATCAACATCACCGCCTTCATCTTCTCGACGTCCGCCTCCACCTCCACCTCCACTTCTTTCTACGGAGTACTTCACAAACATTGCAGCGCATCGCATCGACCACAACAATGGGCTTGTTCGATGGCCTCAACGCCAGCTCCAATGCCACCACTACTACCTCCGCCGGCGGTGGTCTCTTTGGCTCGAGTGCAGCGCCAGCAACCAACACAGGCGGAGGACTGTTTGGTAACAATAACACCAACACCCAGAGCAGCAACAACGCGACTGGTGGACTATTCGGCTCAGCTCCTGCGACAACCACCTCAGGCGGCGGGCTATTTGGCTCACAGCCAGCGGCAGCAAGCAGCAACACTGGTGGTGGGCTTTTTGGGTCACAGCCAGCGGCAACAGGCAGTAATGCGGGTGGCGGGCTCTTCGGCTCTCAGCCCGCGGCAGCGAATAACAAGACGGGAGGAGGCCTGTTTGGATCGAATACTGCTGCTAGCTCGAATACCGGAGGAGGGAGCCTGTTTGGTAACGCGAGCAGTAACACTGGTGGGGGTCTTTTTGGCTCAAGCAACACGAATAACAATACAAACAACAATGCGGGCACATCATCTCTGTTCGGCGGAGGAAATACAAACACAAGCACAAACAACACTTCCTCGCTGTTCGGAGGCGGTACGACGCAGAATCAGCAGCAGCAGCAGACTGGTGGTGCTTCTCTCTTCGCGAACAATGGACCCGGCGCATCAATATTCGGCAGCGGTGCGCCGACGAATGGGCAAAGCCAACAGCCAGGGATGCTCTTCGCTAATCCAGGTCAGAATCAACAGCAGCAACAGCAAGGCCCAGTCGCCAATTCCTCCATCTTCAATCCACAAACGGTCTCTGTCGGCGGCCTTGGTCACACCATGACCAATGCACAACTCCAACGTCTCCAATTCAGCGGCGCATCGACCGTGCCTAATGAGAAGAAGATTTCTGAACAGATCCAGACAGTTGTGAAGAAGTGGAACCCTGACATTCGAGAAGATCCGAACAGCCAGACTAATCCTCGACGAACAACAGTTCTGCAAACGTACCTCTACAATGCTGTGCCGAAAGAGTACGCGCCCTTCTTCTACCCTGACGCTGGAAGAGGTGAAGATGAGAAGAGCTGGGAAGAGGCTCTGAGTCAAAAACCGGAACTACCCAAAGTAGACGGACAGGAAGTGGCTGGACTATCATATGTACCTATACTCGTGGTGGGGTTCAAGGCATTGGGCGATCGAGTAGAGACACAGGCAAAAATTGTCCAAGAGATGCGATCGAGATTGCACGAGATGAACAACTCGCTCTCCGCGGTCATGGACGCACATCAGCAGAGGATAACAGTCAAGATCGCATCAGCCAAGCGCCAGCATCAGGTTCTCTCGCAACGATGTCTGCGTCTAGCAGTCAAAGTGCAGGTCTTGCGGAATCGCGGCTACGCGCTGGATGCGCAAGAGGAAGGTTTGCGGAAAACGCTGTTGAGCTTAGAGCGGCAGGTCACTGACCCGGCGTATATTGGCAGAGAAGACGAGATCTGGGCGAGAATGGTATCTTTGCGCGAGAGGGCGAGATGGCTTGAAGAGGAAGGGAAGAGAGTTGCCAACCAGGTCAATCAACAGAACCAGCAGGGGCAGGACGGTACTGCAAGTGCTGGGTTGTCGGAAGACATACTTGCCAAGACGAGAAAGATTTTGAAAGACTATGATGGGCAATTGCAGCATCTCAACAAAGAGCTGGAAGAGGTGAAGAAAGAGTTCGCAGCTTGGGAAGACATCAAGGGGCGGAGATGAGGTCTGATGGATGTCGTGTCGGCAGAACCTGACTAGTTTATGGCATTGTGACAGACGAACCAGACAAGCTAGGCCTTCAACTAGCTATAGCTCCTTCGGCCCATAACCAAATAGCCGTGAAATTCCACGCTTCACATGGGAACAGCTAATACCCACCAAGTCGATTCCTCTGTCAATTTATGCGCCGTCCCTCTGCATCCTGGCACTCCTGCCATTATCACTCTCTCTTTTGTCTTCCCCCACAGCTCTGATGAACTTTTCTGTCAGGATTCGCCTGTGCCACTTGCTTCACTTGATCAGTCTCCTCCAGCGTGTACACGAAGTTTCATGTTCACCTCTGTGCCCTTCAGAGCCGTTCCTAAAGGATCTCTACAGTAAACCCTCCAATCATGAACGATGCAATGCCCCGCGCAGGTATAGCTAGCATTGGTGCGGCTGTTACGTCGCTCGATAGAGAACCCAGACTTAGACCAACATCTCCTACAACCTCCGTACATCCATCCACTCAGACTGGAGTGAGTTTTGGTATGAACCATATGTGCGGAGATATTTCTTCGGATCGCCGCACTTTATGATGTAACGCCCGGAGAAGAAATTGCGTTGCTCTATGAGAGCTCAAATAACATTTCATGTATTGAGATCTATATATGAGGTTTTTGCGCATTTGAGGTGTGTGGGGGAATATCTTCCATGAGTGGTTGGCTCCAGTACTACTCCTGATTTCAAACCCTCCAAATCACAGTGGCGAGTGGTCGGCGTGGACTTCACTTTAGCGCGTTCATGCCAACGGGATGACGGGATCCGCAGGTCCGGACCGACGTAGATCTCGCAAGGCTCCGCAGCTCCACACTCTCCAGACTAAACAGTACGATGCGAGCTCGGAGCTCCGACGACACTATTCAATCTACCCCAGCAATACAACACTACATGTAGCTCGCACTGCAGACGTCAACAGTAGCAACAGCAGTCGCAGTGCCAGCGCGCGTTAGAAACGATGGTTGCGCAGCGCCATGCCGCCTTTGCGGAGGAGTCTGCCGAGGTCGAGGTGCTGTATGCGAGTCTGGACAAGATGAAGAGCGTGTCAAAGAAGATACAAGGTTCCATGTCGCGTCTCAATGAGACGGGCAGGACGGTGCAGGATGCGATTGGGCCGATATATGGCAACACGCAGCGACTACAGGCGCAGAATGTCAACATCGACCGGATACTGCAGGCTATCGAAAAGGTCAAGCAGCCACTGGATATGCGTAATAAGGAAGAGCGTATCTTGAGTAACAGGCCGGAGAAGGTGGGCTTGACCGAGTACATTGCGAGTATGGACAGGACAAATCAAGCTCTGCGAGAACTCAAGACTACCAATCTACGGTCGAATCAGATGGCGATATCAGAGTTGAGCTCACTGCTGGCAACTGGAGCTGGGAATCTAGAGAACGTTTTTAGGGATATGCTTCGACAAGATTCACAGCCCATCGAGCCGCTCAAGCAGATCACAACGTCGCAAGAATTTCCGCGCATCTCCTCCAGCAAGTCGGGGCAGTTGCGAACAATCAACACTAATATATCGAATTATCATTCCCAAGTCGCTCCTCAGAGCGATCTGACCCACGCTGGCAAGGTCTATGCTCACGAACGAGGCCAGTACATTGCTCTTTCTCTCCAAAACCTGGCTTCAGCCACGCTTTCGACTGCCAAGAAGTCACAAGCAGATGCCATATATCGACCTGGAACCTGCGCCATCACCACCTACGCGACAGGTCTGCAGGGCATGGTAGTCGCTGAATACGACAGCATATGTCCAGTGTTTCAACGAGAGGAGTGGGGTGCTGTTCTGCGAGCTACGCTGCAAGAGGCAATGAAGACTTTTACTGGAACACTACGTGACCTGGATGCTCACATCCGAAATCACATGCTAACAGACTGCTACCTTGGCTACGAGATCATTGACGTGGTGACGAAGATGGGTCTTGCCATCGAGCAACACACTAGCGAGTTGAAGCAAGTCATGTACGACGCTCTCAAGCCTGTGCGGGAGACTTCCAAGTCTTCGTTATCCTTACTGCTAAATGATACACGTGTCAAAGTCAGCCAAATGCTTCAAATACCTGCAGACGGTGCTGCCCTGCCCATTACTACAGATGTCATGATACGCCTGCAAACCATGACTGCCTACCTGGTTCCACTAGCAAGCATCATGCGTAGCTTGGGCGATGGCGGGTGGAATCAGCCTGGTAATACTGGTAGCTCGTCATCGTCAGTGCCTACCATCAAGTCCTTCGATGTCGGCGCAGATGGTAAACAGCTGTTCGCCCACTACGGCACCGACACCATCGAGACCCTTGTCTCATCCCTGGATGCTAAAGCCCGTGGTCTCCAGAAAAGCAAGAGCTTGCAAGGCGTCTTCCTTGCCAACAATATCGCTGTGGTCGAGCGGATGATAAGAGCATCCGAGCTGGCGACTCTGCTCGGTAGCGCCCAATCCAAGGTGGATTCCTGGAAGAAGAAGTCTACGCAAATGTATCTTGATGCGTGGAAAGAGCCATCGGCGTATCTGCTCGATGTGCAGTATACTTCCAAGCAGCCCAGACCACCTTCCACAGGTCATGCTGTTGACAGTTCCGCAATTCTGAAGTCGCTATCGAGCAAGGACAAAGATGCCATCAAGGAAAAGTTCAAGAATTTCAATGATTCTTTCAACGAACTCGTGGCGAGGCACAAAACGTTCAAGATGGAGTCTGAAGTACGAAGGCAGCTAGGTAGAGATGCGCAGATGTTCATTGAACCGCTCTATGCACGATTCTGGGACAGATACCACGAGGTTGACAAGGGAAAGGGCAAGTATGTCAAGTTCGACAAGAGTGGGCTCAGCAGCATTCTGGCAGGACTTAGCTAGTGCTGTTGTGGCAAGGACGCAGGGAGGGAAAGGATGTAAGAATAGTGATACCCAGGGTCCCGAGTTTCTGATCCGAATTGCTACATGTACCTTATAGCTTTCTCGTAGTTGTTGTGATCAACAGGTATATCGCATGGTACAGCGGCTACCACGAGCGTCAACAGAGTCCTACTTGCTGAGTGAAGCTATTTCTTGATGTGTGGCGACATGCTATGAAATGTATCGAATTCGAAAGGCAGGCACGGCTCCGACTTTGAAACGGATGCGCAGGCTGGATTCCGATTGGCGACATCTGTCACTGCCGAGCTTCATCTTACTAGCCGCAGATCCTGGACCGCCACGTCTGGTCTGTACGTATCTGAGCGTAAGACTATCCTTAAGGCACCTAGGTAGGTAGTTTTGCATTCTGATATGCGTTCATCAAAAGCCTTTATTACACAGAGGTTAGGATGGGAGCGATGCACGCGCCGAGGAGCGTTCTGCTCTCGCTGCGGTTGACTTTTTCTGCGGCCGGGATATTTCTTCTAGGGAAAGCTTGACCGTGGTACCTGTCCTGAGACACTGGGATCTCGCGGGACCCAGCCATTGGCCAGGGATTCAGCACAGCCTAGATTCTGGCCCTTACAAGACAGTTGCTGCGCTGTACTCCGTACCTAGTAAAATGATAACAGTCTTTTGGTGCAGACAGCCAGTCGCGTGTCGTGGTCCTGATATCGCGCAGAGAGTAGGAATCAGAGCACTTCATGTGACGAGTCGACAGCAGCTTCTTATCTCATTTGGCTCTGCAGCTGCCAGTCTCCCTTGACGCGGCTTTGCGCGGGCGTCATGCAAGTGCAGTGCGGTGCAGTGCGGTGCAGCAGCCATCAGTAGCACAGCAGCTGCCTGCGTGTGATATGCGTAGGTGTGTAGCGATACCTCAGTAGTGGTTGTAGTAGTACATGTAGTAGTAGTAGTAGTAGTAGTGGAAGGCGAAAGTAGTGGGTAGTGGAGTTGGGAGTGCGATCAGAGTTTAGGGCGACGTGGAGAAATTATAGGCCAAGCTAGAGAGTGCGAAGCGTGCCACACCCCTGTCAAGCGCAGAGTCCCCTTTCCTGAAGGTGGTGCACCAACTGTTCAATTAATGTCTGTACCTGACCTGACCTTACCCTTAACCACCTGCACTACTGAGTCTGCAACCTCCACCAGCTTCTTGCCATCCACTCACTACTACCTTACTACTACCTTACCTTACTGACTTGTTTAACTCCCCTCGTGCCCTCTCTTGCAGCCACGTCCCGGCCCCCCCGGCCACGCCGCACCACGACTCGCGCTCCATACCTTCTCGACCTTCCTTCAACCCCATCATCTTCCATCCATTGCGGCGAGACCAGTCCGGCGCAAGCGAGCGCGCGAGTGGAACGACACGCGGCATTTCATCCAGTCCGCCGACTGAATTTCCTTGTACGAGCCTTCCCTCCTCACGCCCTCCTCCGCTCCGCGACCACCTCCACCATCACCTCCTCCTGCTCCTCCTCCATCATCACCCACAGCGCCTGCTCCGCGAAGTGACGCGCCAGCCCTTTGAGACGGACCGCGACTGACATGTGCGCTGCCAAATAGAGCTATTGACAGAAGGAAGACCACGTTGAGCACTTCCAACAAACACCCCGACCGCACTCGCCATGGGTAAGCCACCTCCTCCTCGTCCTCCTCCCCCCATCTCCCACCACCATACCACCAGTCTGTGCGAGCGACGTGCTGTCAGCGGCAACACACCTACTTTCTCTGGGCAGCCGCCGCAGTGAGCGATAGGACCGCTGTCATCATGTCCACCACATCCACCATGAGCAGTACGCGGACTCTGAGCACCAACGACTCGCCTGGCCGCACAATTGTGCTGTCCACGGCGACAGCCTCAATTGGTCGGATCGTCACACCAGACCGCCTCGACCTGACAATCAAAGAACTGCAAGTAATCAAAACTGACTCTGTACTCGACATAGCCTCTCCCAACGGAAACATCCTGCCTCCGCCCGCCCGCGCATCACCAATCCCAGACTCCGCAATACTCAACGGCAAGCCATCCTCGCCACTTGTCGCTACAAGCAATGTTCACCAAAACGGCGGGACGACAGCGCCACAGACTGTGTCGTCGAAGGATCCCAAAGCAGCTGCACAGGCAGCCACTGATATGAGGAACATCGTGCGCAGGAAGCTTACAGGCTACGTGGGATTCGCGAATCTGCCGAACCAGTGGCATCGCAAGAGTGTGCGGAAAGGCTTCAACTTCAACGTTATGGTCGTTGGTAGGTAAAAAGACCCTGTATACAGTCCAGGAAAGAGCGTTGACAGGGACTTGCAGGTGAATCTGGTCTTGGAAAGTCGACACTCGTGAACACCCTGTTCAATACGTCTTTGTATCCGCCGAAGGAGCGCAAGCAGCCATCTCTCGACTTCGCACCAAAGACTGTCAGCATACAGTCCATTTCAGCCGACATCGAGGAGAACGGTGTGCGCCTTCGCCTCACCGTTGTGGACACACCAGGATTTGGAGATTTCGTCAACAATGATGACTCCTGGAGACCGATCGTGGAGAACATTGAGCAGCGCTTCGATGCGTACCTCGACGCCGAGAACAAGGTCAATCGCATGAACATTGTCGACAACCGCGTGCACGCCTGCGTGTACTTCATTCAGCCAACTGGCCACTCCCTCAAGCCTCTCGACATTGAGGTGATGCGCCGACTGCACACCAAGGTCAACCTCATCCCAGTCATTGCCAAGGCAGACACCCTGACCGACGAGGAGATCGCGTCCTTCAAGCAGCGCGTAAGTCTGCGCACCATACGAATAATACGCTCTCGGAGCTGACAAGACTATAGATCCTTGCTGATATCCACTACCACAACATCAACATTTTCGAGGGCCCACGCTACGAGCTCGACGACGAGGAGACCATCGCCGAGAACAACGAGATCATGTCAAAGGTACCTTTCGCAGTCGTCGGTGCCAACGCCGAAGTATCGACACCCGAAGGTCGCAAGGTTCGCGGCCGCCGATACCCATGGGGTGTCATCGAAGTCGACAACGAGGAGCACTGCGACTTTGTCAAGCTCCGACAAATGCTCATCCGCACCCACATGGAAGACCTCAAGGAGCATACCAACAACTACCTGTACGAGAACTACCGTTCTGACAAGCTCACCTCTATGGGTGTCGCTCAAGATCCTAGCGTGTTCAAAGAGGTCAACCCAGCTGTCAAGCAGGAGGAGGA